>CAUYQV010015789.1:0-20055 GCA_963574575.1 Galagoides demidoff | reverse complement strand
GAGTCTCCTGCCTCTGCCTCCCAAGTAGCTGGGACCACAGGCGCCCGCCACAACGCCCGGCCATTTTTTGGTTGCAGCCATCATTGTTGTTTGGCGGGCCCGGGCTGGGGATTCGAACCCGCCACCTTAGGTGTACGTGGCTTGCGCCCCAGCGGATTGAGCCACAGGCGCCGAGCCCATTATTTTCTGTATTACATATGCTACTCTTTTGTAAGCCTCTACTCTATTGGCAAAGTGTTACATGCCAAGAATAAAAATTTTTAAAGGAAAATTTAAAACAAAAAGGAGGAGAGCCATGCACGAGGGTTCACACCTGTAGACTCAGCTACTCAGGAGGCTGAGGCAAGAAGACAGATTGAACCCTTGAGTTCAAGGCTACAGTGTGCCATGATCATGCCTATGAAGAGTCACTGCACTCCAGCCTTTGGGAACATAGTGAGACCCTGTCCTAGCATGCTTAATGTTGTGAAATTAACCTAGTGGCCAAAACACACAGAAATTGCCTAAAATGACCCATTAGAGCTGGCATATGCTAGTTTAAAGTCATCTATTATAGCAAGCTTGCTACAAAGATTCCATACGATCTTGCTGCTAATGATAAGGGACTATAAAAATCTGTTTTATATGCACACACATGTGCATACTGATCAGTCTATTTTTTCTTCCTCAAACTGAAATTTCATGAAAAATATCCTATAGAAAATCCTTGTATCGGCTGGGTGTGGTGGCTCACACCTGGAATCCCAACACTTTGGAAGGCCAAAGTGGGAGAATCACTTGACCCCAGGAGTTTGAGACCAGCCTGGGTTACACAGTAAGACTGAGATACTACAAAATATAAAAAAGTTAGCCAGGGTGAGACATGGTGGCTTGCACCTGTAATCCTAGCACTCTTGGAGGCCCAGGTCTTTTGAAATCAAGGTTCTTAGTTTAATTAAGTTCCATTTGTTATTGTTTCAATTTTCGCTGAAACCATCTTCATAAAAATCTTTCCCCAGGCTGACATCCTCAAGAGTTTTTCCCACACTTTCTTCTAGGATTTTTATCATTTCATGTCTTAGATTTAAATCTTTTATCAATCTTGAGTCAATTTTTGTAAGTGGTGAAAGGTGTGGGTCCAATTTCAGTCTTTTCCATGTGGTTAGCCAGTTCTCCCAGCACTATTTATTGAATAAGGGTTCTTTTCCCCAGTATAGTTTTTGTTTGTCAAAGATTGCTATAAGAGACTAGTTTCATCTCTTGGTTTTCCATCTGGTTTTACGTGTCTATGTCTCTATTTTTGTGCCAATACCATTCTGTTTTGATCACTGTGGACTTGTAATATAACCTTTTAAAGTCTGGCAGAGTGATGCCTCTGGCATCAAACTGAAAAGCTTTTGCACAGCTAAGGACACAACAATTAAAGCAAACAGACAACCTTCAGAATGGAAAAAATATATTTGCATGTTATGAATTTGAAAAGGCCTGATAACTAGGATCTATAGAGACCTTAAATCAATAAAAAAAGAGCAAACAATCTCATCTATCACTGGGCAAGACATAAACAGAACTTTCTCTGAAGAAGACAGACAAATGGCTAACATGAAAAATTATTCATCATCCCTAATCATCAGAAAAATGCAAATCAAAGCCTCCCTGAGATATCACTTAACCCTAATGAGAACAGCCTACATTACAAAGTCCCAGAATTGCAGACGCTAGCAAGAGAGAGGGACACTTTTTTTTTTTTTGCAGTTTTTGGCCAGGGCTGGGTTTGAACACACCACCTCCAGCATATGGGGCCGGCACCCTATTCCTTTGAGCCACAGGCGCCACCCAGAGAGAGGGACACTTTTATAATGTTGGTGGAACTGCAAACTAATACAGCCTCAATGAAAAGAAATATGGAGAGTCCTCAACGAACTCAAATTAGACCTCCCATTTGACCCTGCAATCCCACTACTAGGCATCTACCCAGGAAAAAAAAATCATTTTATCATAAAGACATTTGCACTAGAATGTTATCGCAGCTCAATTCACAATTGCCAAGACGTGAAAACAACCTAAATGCCCATCAACTCAAGAATAGATTAACAAGCTGTGGCATATATATACCATGGAGTACTGTTCAGCTATAAGAAAAGATGGTGATTTTACATCTTTTGTATTAACCTAGATGGAGTTGAAACACATTCTTCCTAACCTGGATGGAGTTAAAACACATTCTTCCTAACCTGGATGGAGTTGAAACACATTCTTCTTAGTAAAGTATCACAAGAATGGAAAAAAATGTATCTAGTGTACTTAATTTTATTACAAAGCCAGTAGGCGATCTAACACATGCTCAGACAGGAGAAAAACTTAATTCTATTTAAGTTGGGGGTAGGGGGAACAAGGAAGTGAAGAGAAGGGGGGTTTGGTATGCTCCCACTTAAAGGGCACAAGATAGAGGTATATGGCACACCTTTTGGGTGTGGGCCAAAACTACAAGAGGGAGTCTACTTAATAAATTCAAAAATTGGCTCGGTGCCTGTGGCTCAATCGGCTAAGGCCCCAGCCACGTACACCTAAGGTGGCAGGTTCGAATCCCCAGCCTGGGTCTGCCAAACAACAATGATGGCTGCAACCAAAAAAAATGCCAGGCGTTGTGGCGGGCACCTGCGGTCTCAGCTACTTGGGAGGCGGAGGCGGGAGGCGGAGGCAGGAGGCTCGCTTGAGTCCAGGAGTCGGAGGTTGCTATGAGCTGTGATGCCATGGCACTCTACCCAGGGGGATAGCTTGAGGCTCTGTCTCAAAAATAAATAAATAAATAAATAAATAAATAAATTCAAAAATTGTGACCTGGGGCAGCACCTGTGGCTCAAGGAGTAGGGCACTGGCCCCATATACCAGAGGTAGTGGGTTCAAACCTGGCCCTGGCCAAAAAAAAAAAAAAAAAATTGTGACCTGGTTGTTTGCATATTCAAATTAACCTGAAATTTAAAAAAAAGAAAGAAAAGCAATCAAGGTTGTCCAACTTGAACCCAGGAGCCTAGGAGATCTAGCCTGAGTAAGACTTTGTCTCTTATCAAAAATAGAAACATTCACTGGGGGTGTTCCTATATGCCTGTAGTCCCAGCTACTTGGGAGGACCGCTTGAACCCAGGAGTCTAAGGTTGCCGTGAGCTAGGCTGACACCACTGTATTATATCCAGCCTGGGCAAAAGAAAGACTATCCCAAAAGAAAAAATAATTAGGGTGGGGGGGCACCTGTGGCTCAAAGGAGTAGGACACCGGCCACATGTGTCTGAGGTAGCGGGTTCAATTCCAGCCCTTGCCAAAAACTGCAAAATAATAATAATAATAATTAGCTGGGTGTGGTCCCAGCTACTCATGAGGCTGAGGCAGGAGGATCACTTAAGGTCAGAAGCTCAAGACCAGCCTGGGCAACATAGTTAAACCCTGTCTATGCGTGCGCGCGCACACACACACACACACAAAAAGAAAGATAAAATAAGATCTCAATCAACACATTTGAAATATACAGAGTAATGAACATTAAACAATTAAGGAAAGATTAGTTTCTTAGGAAAAACACCACATTGAAGATGAAAGAAATCCATGAAAAACAGCCAATTCTGAAACTAGTATCTCTATATAAATATATGAAAACTCACAGTCTCCCAAAACGTGCTCCTAACATAGCCACATCCACTCTCAATAGCTATAGCTGGCCACAGTCTTCTAAAGGTGTGGGAATATTTCTAGCTCTCCTCCTGTTTGTTCTTCAAATTGTCACCAGAGGGATCGTTTTAAATGCCAATGTGATCCTGTCATTTTTCTTCTTAAGACCACTTACCTATCCAGTGGTCATCCAAGGTAGAGACCAGATGTCCTACTTAATTATTAGTAGCACCCCCTTCTTCTCTCAATTGGCCTGGTTTAGATAACACATTTATAATCACCCTACATAAAGGAATAGATCCAACTCTTCTTTTTTTTTAAGGCCATCTTTTTGTATTATTATTTATTTTATTTTATTTTTGCAGTTTTTGGTGGGGCTGGGGTTTGAACCCATCACTTCCAGCATATGGGGCCAGCGCCCTACTCCTTTGAGCCACAGGTGCTGCCCAGATCCAACTCTTTTTTTTTTTTTTTTTTTTGAGACGGAGCCTCAAGCTCTCCCCCTGGGTAGAGTGCCATGGCATCACAGCTCATAGCAACCTCCAACTCCTGGGCTCAAGCGAGTCTCCTGCCTCCGCTTCCCAAGTAGCTGGGACCACAGGCGCCCGCCACAACGCTTGGCCATTTTTTTTTTTTTGGTTGCAGCCATCATTGTTGTTTGGCGGGGCCGGGCTGGGTATTCGAACCCGCCACCTTAGGTGTACGTGGCTGGCGCCTTAGCCAATTGAGCCACAGGCGCCGAGCCGACATCTTTTTCTATGTTTGGAAATTTCTCTGTTATTTCTTTGAATAAACTTTTTACCACAACCTCTTTTTCTCTACCTTCTCCTTAAAGACAATAACTCTTACATTTATTTGCCTTTTGAGGGTATTTCCAGGATATTATAAGTGTGCTTCATTCACTTTTGGTTTTTTATGAATGTTTCTCCTCTGACTGTGTACTCTTACACAGCCTGTCTAGTGTAATTAGTAATAATTAGTTTACTAATTATTTCTTTTGCTTGATTAATTCTGCCACTGAGTTACTCTGATGCATTTTTTCAATTTGTCAGTTGAAATTTTTAGCTCTAGAATTTCTGCTTATTTTTTAAATTATTTCAACCTCTTTGTTAAATTTCCCTAATAGAATTCTAATTTCTTTTCCCCAGTTATCTTAAAATTCATTGAGGTTTCTTAAGATAGCAATTTTGAATTCTGTGCCTCAGAGGTCACATAATTTTTCACTCTAGGATTGGGCACTGGTACTTTATTTAGTTCTTTTGGGGAGGTCACATTTTCCTGAATTTTCTTCATGCTCATGAGTTATACAATGTCTGGACATTGAAGATGTTAGGTATTGTAGTAGTCTGGTCTTATTTGTGCATGCAGTTGAGAAGGCCTTCCAGGTATTCAAAGAGAATTGAGTATTGTCATCTGAGACTGTGGTCGCTGAACCTGTATGATCACCAAGGGGTGATTCAAGGGGTGATCCAACCTTAGTAATGCTGTGACTCCTACAGAATCCTGGAGACACCACCTAGGAGAGCTTGAATAAGATCATCAAAAATTTCCTAGATTACCAGGCAAAAATTACACAGGATTACCAGTGTCTTCCTTTACTTTCCCTTGATCAGTAAGAGTCCCCCTCCTCATGGGCTGCCTGGAATTAGGAGAGAGGTAATACAAGCACTCCCTTGGCCACCATAGCTAATGTCTCACTGAGCTAAGCGTACCTCAAGTCCATTGCTTCTGAGCCCAGCATAATACCATGGATTGCCCAAGAACTACTGTCTTTGTAGCTTGTCTTCCTCACAAGTTTATTCTGGGCGCAGGATCCTTTAGTTAGCCAGTTGTGGAGCCAGCTGGAACTCAGATTTCTCCCATGGGGGCTGATCTAATTGATCCCTCTATGAGAGTGGGCAGAATTCTGACCTGTATTGTATTCTGCTGTGATAGGAAGTGCAGAATTTCAGTGCAAAGTCTCACACTCACTTTGCCCTTCCTCCCCCAAACAGATTCTATGTCCACCTGGTGCTAATTGGGGATGGGGTAGGGGTAATGCAGGCAATGCAATTCTTCAATGTCTTTTTCCCTGATATTATGTTAAAACCAAGAACTGTGATCACTTATTTGATTTTCTGGTTCTTATAAACGTACCTTCTTACATGGATAGTTGTTCAGTTTTGCATTTTTATGGGGAGAAAATTGTTAGATGGTTGTAGTCAGCCATCTTGCTTTGACTCCCTTGTTAACCATTGTATTTAAGTAATCAGTAGAAAAGAATGGAAAATTCTCAACTTCAGCAAGAGATTTGATTCCTCTTGTGAGTTTCATCTTTGTCTTTCTAGTTTTGAAAGGAGTGGGTCCATTTCTATTCATGGCAGATTTTTCCTTCTCCTCGTTTGTACAGCACATTTTCCAAGTCCTCCTCCTTAACATTTAATACTGGTTCTGAAGGAAGACAGCATGGGAACTCTTATACTAGACTGTATGGATGACAAATGCCTCCAGTTTCCCATGGATCTATTTTACTGAGGGCTCCTGTCCCTGAATAAGAAAACTGAAGATCCAAACAACTCAATTAGCAATTGTTTTAAGCATTCATTTTTGGATCCAAGAATGTTTGACTAATTTTATAGTTGGCCTTAGCTGGAGTCATTACTGAATGTCTCTTGCATAAATTATGGTATATTCAAAATGTGAAAATTCTCATTTCGGCAGCAGCAACTCAAGTGGAAAACTGAAAATCCCCAAACAGAAAATTAGCAAACACTTGTTCTGTCACAGCTCAAGCATATGGTATTCTTTTCTTTTCTTGCACAAAATTACTCTAGCCTCCTAGCCAATGAATGCAGCTATTTTACAGCATCCCAGGGGAGAAGCACCCCATGGTTACCAATTAGATGATTATTTAATCATGAAAGACAAGGATTTAAATAAGAGGGATAGAAACATCTTCAGGAAGAGACGCTGGGGACACTGACTTGGAGAGCTCTCTGCATAATGTAGTCCCACTCAATATTCTGCACATCAGGGACATCCGGATGCGTAGCAAAGGGGGAACCTATAAACGCAGCTTGGTTGAGACACTACATAAGAGAGCAGCTTTTCCGTTTCAGTATCACGTTTTGTTGAGAATTGATATTCACATTGAACCAAAGGTACAAACCAGAGGAAACTTCTAAATATCAGATCTTTTTTTTTTCTTTTCATCTTTTTACTTCTAGATTTTTGTTGCATAATGGATAATATTTCAGTATATGTCTCCTTACCCTTTTTATTGAGCAATAATAATAATAATGCAAAGAAAGTAACATTCACATTGTCAAATAAGAATAAGTCTATTATAGAATGCTTTGCCTCTGAGGTTCAGTGTGGAGTCATCAGTTAACTTATTCTTCTGATTTTTTTTAATTTTTTAAATTTTTTTGTAAAAAAGAAATAGCTTATGACATTTTCTCCCATTCTTTCCCTTGAGGTAGGGTTAATAGTCAATGTAGAGAGAAAGAAATGAGTCAAATTCTCATCTTTGAATTTAAAAATTTACTTTTAAAACCCAGGGCACAGATAATAAATACTTGAGAGTAAAGTATATGTGTGTGTCTATGTCTCTCTCTGTGTGTGTATTGACAGAAACTACTTTTTATTTTTTTATTTTTTATTGTTAATTTTATTTGTTGAATGTCAAAAGCCAAAGCTGATCCCCTAAACAGTAGATTGGAGATAATTGATTAGAAGTAAGACTACTTCATGGTTGAAGGTAGGTAAGGGTTGAACTTGGGACGGGGTTACTCAGAAGATATAGGGTACAGCTTACATTCAGGTGGGTTCCTAATATCTCTCCCCTGCCAGAATCTTCAATACAGGGAGGAGATTGCTGGAAACCCCAGGAAGTTTCGGGGAGAGAGTTTATAGACAGAAAGAACCTGCTCTTGGTCTTTGGAAGAAGTCCAGGAAAATGACCAAAGATCTAGAATTTTCCTACTTAGAGATAACAGGTACAGTCATTTAGGGGAAGTGCAAAGTGCTATGTTTAGGAATTAAAGGGACCAGGGTAGCACCCTGTGCCTTTCTTCTGTCCCAGAGTAGAAAGAGGGAGTATCCAAACATTACCCAGGGGCAGGGGCAAGAAAGTAGCCAAGAGAGGGCTGGCACTCTGAAGGAGCCCCGGGGAGAAAACCAGAATGATCTTTAGCAGAAACCTAATGACTGGGTGTCACAGCAGTATCTGTGGGCCTCAGCAATAGATACAATCAAGACTTCAGAAGACCATGAAGATTGGAGGGTGGCAGTAGACACAGAGGTCTATTGTTGCACTACCTGTTGCAAGCAGTCTTAAAGGGCTGAAAATCCTGACTGCCCAATCTCCAACCTAAGTTGACTGAATTTACCCAGTATAGACTGAGAACACCTGGAAATTACTAGATAAAATTTCTGTTACTCGGGAGAAAATAGATATTTGAGACGGAAACTAAATTCAGTGGTAAGAAAACTATAAGGAAAATGGGTTTTTTATATTTATATTGGTGGCCTTTGAAATCTGCAATGATTTCAATTGGTTTTAATGTTCACAAACATTCTTATTCATAGCTGAGATTGCCATATCCTTCTAAAAGCTTTCCCCAGGTCTCTCTTTGCCCTCAGGTAACAGTGCGATTTCTTTCTCACACTGAAGGTCCTCCAAGATTCAATTTAATTTTTTAATGATGCTTCTAACTTCTCACCTATGTGATTTTATATATACATATATATGTATATATAAGATGAATACATTATTTATACGTTACACAACCGGATACTTAGAGAAGTTAAGCTATTGATAAATGGTGAACCTCAAGTCACACTTTCACTGTTTTCTCAGTTTCTAATATTCTACTTCTGTTATTCCCTTTCAGGGGTTCTCAGTCCTAATGTTGTATTAGAACCATCTTAAACTCTCTCTCTTAAAATGTACAAAATGTCTGGGTGGTGCCTGTGGCTCAGTGAATAGGGCACTGGCCCCATATATGGAGGGTGGCAGGTTCGACCTCGGCCCCAGCCAAACTGCAAAAAGAAAAAAGAAAAAAAATTATACAAAATGTTCTGGACCCAAATGGAAGCAAATAGATCAGTAGCCAAGAAAATCAATTCTACCCTATTTCTCTGCCTTCTTCCCTTTCTGTCTCCCTTACTCTTCTTTCCTAGTGTGCAATGCCCCTCTCTTACTCTCTACTGCAGCCAGGGCTTAGAACTACTTTCTTATACTATTATGTCTCCTACTCTAACTCTTTCCTTCTTTATTACTGTGACTGGGTATGTAGCCTAAAATCCATCCACTTTGTAGACTAATGAGGGACAAGATATCCAGCAAATAATCCAATGTTGGGTCACTTTGGTGGAGGAGTGTCTTGATAATTGATTTGCAACTCTTTGTTCCCTTATTATTTGAGGTCACCAAAGGCAGAGTGAAAATCATGTTTTTGCATAATGAATACCAATATTGGTTGAGGGAATAATTAGGTTGTGAACTCATAATGATTGTCACCCCAGAGGCCTCCAAGAAGGGAGTTGCTGTTTGTCTGTATTGACCAGAGGACTTTATTCCCCCAACATCCTGTCTGGCAGCTGATAATGAATAAAACTCATCATCACAGCCATTACAATTGCTGAGATTGTTGTTTCTGCTGACTACATTTTTACTGAAAGGGTCAAGAACTACATTGCTGGGAAAGAACATCAACAAAGCCTATTGTTTAGGTCTGAATAGATGGAGAGTGGGTGCTAGTCTAGCTGAATCTCTCTGCCCAGTGAGCCTTTTGTGCTATAAAAATGCCCTATTTTTAACTTCCAGAGTTCATATCCAGGTGCAGGAATGGGCAATGCCAGTGAGATGAGGTGGGGAGATGGTGAGCTGCAGAGGAAGGGAGAAATGAAAGCAGACAAATGGGCATCACTTGATGACTAGGAGCTTTGCACTACATGTCCATAGTATTTTTGATTCCTGCCACTTCCCTCTCCAACTATCCCTGAACTCTGCAACTTGGACGCAAATGTAAAGCTCATTTGTTTCCCCTTGTTGACAGTCTCTTTCCTGGACTTTGGAGCCTGGGTTTGCCTTTCTAGGAGTTGTGAGTCAGGGTGTGGCTGCTTGATTTTCAATCCAATCTTGTCTGCCTTGCATATTAATAATTTGAGCAATTCATTTCTCACCTGTAAATCCCAATTTCCTAAGTTGTCAAGTTGGCATGAAAACAGTGGCTCTCTGCCAGTTTCCACCAAAGTAACCTGGCTGCTTCTGAGTTCACCTTTGCTGAGGAAGCAAAGCCTCATTTCCTTGAACTAGGTGAGAATCTGGCTGTAAACTGTTCACAAGTGCATGTGTCAAATTCTTCCATGAAGCTTTCCATTTGTAGAATAATTTTGATGTGGGTCTCAGCTTACTGTGCAGAGCTTTTATGTTAAAATCATCCATGCTTTATGTGAGAAAGATCCTAAATCCATTGGTACATAATTATCATTTGTATCAACTTGCTTAACCTCTAAATCACTTACAAAATGGTGACCACCGATGTTCCCACTGGCACCAAATATTTGTTGATATTTTATTGCAGTAAAGCTGAAGTGTCCAGGGCTCATAATATTAATTATGAATATATATTATTTATGTTACACGTCTGATACTAGGTGTTATTTTTCCAAATATAAGCACACTGCTGAATACCCCTTGTTTTAACAAAACTGAATAGTCACATTCTATTCTTTTCTGTCTTTAAGAAAATATTTTGGAAACAATTGTGTGGATAAAGAGTGTGGGCTAAACATTTGTAAGTGGAGATGATGCATTTAAATCATTTAGCACATAGTGGGATGCTTAGTAAATGGTAGACATGATGATGATGATTAAGCCCATCAATTACTCAGTGCCAGCTCTGGGTCTGGGACCAAGTTAGGTACTGGGAACACATGAGTGGATGTACAGTCCCCTAACTCAGGGTGTTCAGAACCTTGCTTTCCTTATTATATGGCTTTAGATTTCTTTTTGGTTACAAGCCTGTGTCGGGGGAATGACCTTTTCATTGCTTAGAACATTATAGGGTGGCAAGCAGCCTGGCCTGAGGTTGAATTAGACTCTGCTGATTTGCTTTGTCCTCTGACTCACCCTCCTCCTGTCCATATGCACCCATACCCCACACTGTTTACTATATTTCCCAGCTATAATACAGCAGTATGTCTCTTAAACTTTAGGCTTCCAAATGATCTCTCTTAAACCTTAATATTTCTCAGTAATAATTCCTGTAGTGAAATTAATAGCTTTATTTAAGTAATGGGAAAATAATCGTATTGAACAAATTCAACTTCAAAATGTTACAGAGGGACCAAAGGAGATTGCCTGGTTTCTCTGTTCATCTCCTCCTCCATTAGTTTATATAACAATCATTTCTGGATCCTCACAGGCAGTGGGGATACAAAATGAGGAAGATATCATAGTCCCTGGGTTCCAGCAATTTACATTTACAACCTTTGAAAAATTTGGGGGAGCCTTCTCAGTCAGAGAACAACAAGGTAAAAGTAAATTTTCCCATTTTATTAATTACTTTTTTCTCTTTAAGCCAGGTCATCATTGGCTATGCCAAGCATAGTAATTTTATGAAAAAATGAAGTTCTGTATTTTTATGCTCCTAACCAAAGTGACCTTAAATCTTTAACAGGTATAAATACAAGCATTACATACATTTAAATTTAGCCAAAATATCCATATAAAGGACATGCTTATTTTCTATGCCTTTAAAAATTTCTGGAAATCTTTCATCTCAATGTGTGAGCTACTCAGCTATTTCAAAATAATCCATATTAGCTCAAAAGATCAAAATTTCAGGTAATGGGAGGAAGGTGTATCTGAGTCCTAAGATGAGAGAATGATGGAATTTTTAGGCAGTTCTCTGAGTTACAGACATCTTGCTTCTGTACAACTCGCAGTTACAAGCAGAAGCTATTATGATCAGTCCCTGAGTAACAAACATCTTACTGATATATGACTTCAGCTTAGAAATAGAGGCTATCATAGCTAATAGGTAAATGCACCTGCTCCTTTGTACATACAAATTCAACGTAAGAACAAAGTTACAGAACCTATCTTCTTCATAACATGGGGACTACCTGTAGAAGAAATTTTAAGGGAGGCACTATAGTTAAAGCACAAGATTTGGAGTCTCAGATGATTAAATTCTGCTCCATCACTAAATTTTTGTGTGATCTCAAGAAATCTACTAACCCTCTTTGAACTTCAAACTTGTAAAATGGGGGTTGTAATAGCTAACTCAGTGAGTCCTCGTGAGTAATAACTCTGAGAATGTTTGTAAAACATTTAGTACATTGTTTAGCACATGGGAAGTGCCCAATAACTGTTCACTTTCCCGTTTTATGGATGAGGATGCTGAGAGTGAGAAAGGCTGTTTGCCTGGCTGAGGCCTCCTAGCAAGTTGATGGCATAGACTCCAAAGCCCTTTCTATTCTCTTCTGATACATGCTGAGGTGGTAACACCCTATTAGTTTTTCTAAAATAAATTTTAATTGTGTACATATATCTAAAGTATACATACATTGAGATGTTATGAGATACATATAGAGAACAAAATGGTTACTATAGTGGAGTAAATTAATATATCCATCATCTCACATGGTTACTCATTTTTTTTTTTTTTGGTGGCGAGAGCAACTATAATCTCATTTTGCAAAAGTCCCAAATACAATAAATTGTTATGAATGATACTCCTCATGCTGTACCTTAAATCTCTAAATTTGTTTATGTTACTTTGTATCCTTTGACCTACATCTCCCAGTTCCACTCCCAGGCCCCTTACCCCCTGGTACTATGGTTTGATTTCTTTCCCTCTCCTGACTGGTGTTGAAACTTAATTCCCATCTGGCAGTACTGAGAGGTGAGGGCTTTAAGAGGTGATTGGGTTATGAGTGTTCTGTCCTCATGGATGGATTAATTGACTCATGGATTAATGGATTAATGGGTTATCCTGGGAGTGGGCCTGGTGGCTTTGTAAGAAACAGAAGAGAGACCAGAGCCAGCGTGCTTAGCTTAACCCCCTCACCATGTGATGCCTTGGGATTCTGCAGAGAGTTCCCACCCGCAAGAAGGCCTTTAGCAAATGCAGCCCCTTGATCTTGAACTTTTTAGCCTCCTTAACTATAAGAAATAAATTGTTTTTCTTTATAAATTACTCAGTTTCAGGTATTCTGTTATAAGCAACAGAAAACTGATGAGGACACCTGGTATCCAATGTTTTATTCTTTATCTCTGTCTACTTGACTTTTACTGTTTAGAGTCCATGCACAAGCAAGATTATTCAGTATTTTTCTTTCTGTGTCTGGCTTATTCACTTAGTAAAATATTCTCTATCTTTATCTGTATCATGGAAAATGACAGTACATCCTCTTTGTTAAGGCTGAGTAATAAATACAGCACTGTGTATGCGTGTGTGTGTGGTTTGTGTGTATTCCCCCACAGTTTTTTTATTTATTCATCTATAAGTAGACACTAGGTTGTTTCCATATCTTGATTATTATGAATGATGCTGCAGTGAGCATGGGAGTGTAGTTATCTTTACAAGTTGGTTATTTTATTTCATTTGTATACATAATCAGAAATGGGATTCTGGAGTCATATGGTAGATTTATTTTTAATTTCTTCAGGAATATTATATACTATTTTCTATAATGTCTGCATCAATTTGCATTCTCACCAACTGTGTACAAAGGTTACCTTTCCCCTCATACCGTTGCCAACTCTTGTTATCCCTTGTTTTTGGTTAACAGATACTCTGATAGGTGTCAGGTGATATCTCATCATGGATCTGATGTGCATTTTCCTGATGATTAGGGATGTTGAGCATCTATTCATATACGTGTTGGCTTATTTTATGCCATCTTTAGAGGAATGTCTAGTCAGGTCCTTTGTCCATTTTCTAGCCAGATTATATGTGTTCTTGCTATTGAGTTTCATGAGTTCTTTATACATTTTATATTATAACTTATTAGATATATGGTTTGTAAGCTTTTTCCTCAATTTGTAGGTTGCCTTTTCATTTTTTGATTGTTTTATTTGTAGTACAGAAGGTTTTTAGTCTGATGCAGTCCCATTGATTTATTTTTGCTTTGTTAACATGAGCTTTTGGTACGACACCAAAACAACCATTGCCAAGGTCAATGTCAAAGAGCTTTCCCTCTGTTTTCTTCTTCAGTTTTATAGTTTCAGGTCTTATATTTATAGCTTTGATCCTTTTTGAGTTGATTTTTGTGTATGATGTAAGATAGGGTCCAGTGTTAATCTTTTACAAGTGGAAATCAGTTTTCTTAGTTCCATTTATTGAAGAGACTATCCTTTATCCTTGGTCCGTTATGTCTTTTGGTGCTCTTGTGAAAACTTACTTGACCAGGTATGTTTGGATTTATTTCTGGACCCTCTGTTATGTTTCACTTGAGCCATGTCACCCTGCTCTTCAGATGTGCACTGCCCCTGGGCTCTCAGGTCTACGTAAACATCTTTGGAACTTTTGAGCCTTGAACCTGGAGAGAGTTCCCTTTATCCTCGTGTATTTGGGTGTTGAAGTGTGTGTATGCATACTCTTGTGTCTTGCTTACAGTGCCGATGCCTCTCCATCCACCCCTTCGATCCCTCCTAGGACAAAGAAGGGTTCCTTTGCTCTGCATAAGCCTTTTGATGGAATGAAAATTCTCTGTTTAAGAAAAAGAACAAATAGGCAAACAACTTTAGGTTTGGGACTTCATCATTATTTAAATTCAGAAGCTTGATCATTGTTTGTTCCATGGATTGTACAGAAGGTTGTCTTAAAATCTGAGAGTCTTGTGAGAGCGGCACACACCTGGGTAGGTTCTTTCTATGGAACGGTGGTTTTCAAATTTGTGGAATAGAATCACACCTGTTAAATCGCATATTTCCGGGCCCCATCCTCAGAGTTTCTCATTTGCCAGTCTGCCGATGGACCTTAGAATTTGTATTCCTCGTAAGCTCCCTGGTGGTGCTGATCTGTTTGTCTAGTGAATACACTTTTAGAACTTCTGCTTAGGTCCCCAGTACAGAGTGCTCCATAGCCTGAAGAATGATGATACCGGGCAAGGAAAGCCTGAAAATTTAGTGTTTTCAGAATGAGTTGAACTGTCCAGAAAGTGCTAGCAAAGAGGAGAAATACTTCTTTATAAATGGGGTCATGGTCTATAATAAATCATATGGTGATTTACTCCTTCTGACTAGTGCCACTGCTGTTGAAAACATAAGTTAGTTATCAGATATTGAAAATTCAAACTCCATTTCAAAGGATGGATTTCTTTATACAATGGAAAGAGTATGAACTTTAGCCATCTGGGCTCCAATTATGATCTACAATTTATTTGCTCCAAAACCTTGAGTGGCTAACTTCTCTAAGCTCATCAAAAAACAATGGAGATATTAATATATAATATTGAAAGGATATGGTGAGGGCTTAATGTAGTGCTTGGCTAAAACAGGAACTGAATAAAAAGTAGGTATTTATGTTATTATTCAAAAATGTGTTTGCTTTTCTGTCATTTGTCTTTAGAATGCTAAATGAGATGATGACTCCATGATTGTCTCTAGGATAAACCCTCAAATATATATATATTTTCCTTCCATCATCACGGCAACTAAAATTCATGCAATTCAATTTAAAAGTCTCTATTGCTTTAATGTCAAGTTAAATAGGATGGTGGTTTTATATACTTCTTTCAATTCAGTATGTACATGTTACAGGCAAACAGGTCTAAAAGTGTTAATTCTCTGCAAAATGCTTTTGATCATTCAAAAACATGAAAACTACTATTTATAGTTTGTTGATGATTTTTGAGGATCACATAAAGCAAGGAAACAAACAAAAGACAAAATATTAATGGAGAATTAGAAAGTCTGATGAAAGCCGTTTATCATATTATATAAAAATATTTTCTAAATCTATGAATGATATATGAGATTTTCAAGAATATTTTTGTCTATGTGAATTTGTTGTCCAATGTAGTGACTTCAGTGCCATTTGGGGTTCATGCCCGTGTAAAAAGCAACTCTGCCCAACTTCGCTGATTTTATTTTTATTTTTTTTGAGACGGCGCCTCAAGCTATCCCCCTGGGTAGAGGGCCATGGCATCACAGCTCATAGCAACCTCCAACTCCTGGGCTCAAGCGAGTCTCCTGCCTCTGCCTCCCAAGTAGCTGGGACCACAGGTGCCCGCCACAACACCTGGCCATTTTTTGGTTGTAGCCATCATTGTTGTTTGTCGGGCCCGGGCTGGGGATTCGAACCCTCCACCTTAGGTGTACGTGGCTGGCGCCTTAGCTGATTAAGCCACAGGCGCCAAACCTTTTATTTTATATTTGAGACAGAGTCTCACTTTGTCACCCTCAGTAGAGTGCTGTAGCATCACAGCTCAGAGCAACCTCAGACTCAGGCTCAAGCGATTCTCTTGCCTCAGCTCCTGTGTTGTAGCTGAGACTGCAGGCACCTGCCACAACACCCGGCTATTTTTAGAGACGGGGGTCTCACTCTTGTTCAGGTTTGTCTTGAACTCCTGAGTTCAAGCCATCTGCCTGCCTCAGCCTCCCAGAGTGCTAGGATTACAGGTGTGAGCCACAGCCATGGCCCTTGTGCAAGGATTTTAAAGATCCTTTGGGTTTTTAAGTTGTGTTCAAATTATTTGAAACATTTGCTCAGATGATAACAAAAGTCATAAGACAATGACTACTGCGAACATTAATGTGTTGAAGACTGTGGGAGCCAATGTAAAATGGTGAATGGTTAGCCAACCAGAAGCCTGTGTTCAAGTGCTAGAACATCTCCATTCACCTTGTAACCATTGGTATGGCTGGTTGGAGATTCAGCCTGCCTTACAGCAGGAATGGAGCCTAGTCTAGCAGTTTTCCAACATCTTCACAGGGAGAAAATATCTTTATTAAATCTTTACCAGCTTGTACAGTACATACCTCTACCCCCTCCTCCCCAGACCTGGAAAAAGTAGAGATAGAACTGCTTATCTTTGGAGTTGAGGGTAGCAGTAAGGAGAGGGTTCCAATACAGTACGGATCCTGAGACTCAGCCAAGCAGCCACCACCTGTTCCGTGCTTTCTCTGGCTTGGATTGTGGTGCCTGTGGGTAGGTAACCTTCTCTCCTTAAAGGCAGCCTTGGCTGTGAACCCTAGCACAGCCACCTCATGGGCCTGAACTCAGCCTTCTCAACCAGCAAGTGAAGATAATCCAACCCCTACAGGGGCCTCCTGCTGGATGGAGAAGTTGGAGACAGGCAGAGACCCTGGGACTGTTGGGGGGCTTCCAGGGTGAATTAAAGTGAGAAATATAATTGCTGGCAGAGCTGGAAAAGGTAAAAGCAGATGCAGTGAGGCCTAGAGGATGGTCAGCCCCTTGCTATAAGTGTTAAACTGGATATTGTGAAGTTCACTTGGCAAAGGTGATAAACTTCCTTCTCTCTCTCCCTTCCTCCCTCCCTCTCTCCCTTTCTCTTTTCAAAGGAAGTAAAATGGAATAAAAAATATCAGAGTACAGCTTGGCACCCATAGCACAGTGGTTATGGCGCTAGCCACATACATACACTGAGGCTGGTGGGTTCGAACCCAGCCCGGGCCAGCTAAAGGATGACAACTGCAACAAAAAATATAGCCAGGCGCTGTGGCAGGCGCCTGTAGTCCCAGCTACTTGGGAGGCTGAGGCAAGAGAATCACTTGAGCCCAACAGTTTGAGGTTGCTGTGAGCTGCAATACCACAGCACTCTACCGAGGGTTACATACTGAGACTGTCTCAAAAGAAAAAAAAAATCAGAGTACTTTGCAGGTAGTAAGAGAAAGTACTGTTTTGTGAAACATCTCTTCCAGTTACATATGTAAGTCTGTGTGTGTGCGAGCGCGCTGGCTCAAGATGCAAAATGTAATTCTTGGGGGTTCTGGGAAAAATGAGAAAACAACACTGCTTTATATGGCTTTCCTCGAGGAAGTGACATTTGAGCTTAATCTGAAGCTATCAGGAAATGGGCACATACAAGAGGAAGAGAGTCTGGCAGTGCCAGGGCGTGGCTGTGCCCACCCGGTTCAGAGACATTTGCCGAGTGCTTCCAGACTTCAGATGGCACTTAACCTGCTCGTGGAAATTCAGTAAGTTGTGCTGCTGGCTTCCAGAACAGACTTGGCCTAGCTTGTGCATCGCAGTGCTCTGGTCTCTGTAGTCCAGCCTCTTGGTGGTAGGTGCTCAGTGAACACCTGGAACAGCCTGCCCCCCTCCCAGGGGGCAGAGTCCAGCTTGCCTGGCAAGCCCAGGTTTGGGTCACTTTCATGATGGGGGGACCCTAACGGTGCATGGCTCCCTGGAGAAGGTGGCCTCGGAGCTGGGCCTTTCCAGCTGGGGAGCGCTTGGCTCTCCCAAACTCAGCCATGCAGCTTCGTTGCAGGTGGGCCCTGTACATTTCCTGGGCGTTGGGGGTGCGCCCCCCTCCCTGGGGCCTGGCGGCTTTCGTGGGGCGCTGAGCTCATGCGGGGCGGCGTCGCCAGGCGGCCGGGTACCTCGAACTCAAGGGGCGCCGCCTCCCCCATCCCTGTCCCGGGCTCCTGGGCGATTTTACCAATTAAGGCTTTCTCGCCGGGCTGGGACGGGCGCGGGGCGGGCGCGGGGCGGGGGTGCGGCCAACAAGAAGGCGGGCGGCGGCGGCACATTCGCGTGGAGGCACGCAGCGCACAGCGGACGCCAGTGGAGCCCGGAGGCGCTGGGTGCGGGTGCGAAGGTGAGCGGAGCGCCACCCCGCGGTGGCTGCCTGGCTGCAGGGACAGCAGGTGAGGTCTCCGCGCCGGCTCTGCGTCCGCCGGGGAGAGGGTGGAGAAGGCTGGCGTCGGCTGGCGCCCAGGCCTGGGTCACATTCAGCCAAGGTGCATGAATGCGAGGGAGGCGCCGCTGACGTTCGGGATTGAGCGTCTGGGGACTGCCTTCCTTAGTTTGCCCACAGACTCTGTCTGTCCCACGTGGGAGCCTAAAGCCATGGGGGTCCCTGAGAGAGAGGGTATCTGGGAGACAGGCACCTGCACAACTGCCCGGGAACTGACCACCGTATGCCTGCTGAGAAGGAAAGGCCTGATTTCAGGACCTTACATAGGCTGAGGGTGAGCCGCCACGGGAAGGGCACTTCTAAGCCAGTGTGCCTACTGGGAGGGAAACAGTGGACCCTTGCTGTGGCAGTCTACAGCTGCCACAGGGAAGCCGGTTCTGTCACTGCTTTGCTTCGTGGGGGCCACAGCAGGGGTGTGTCCAGGCCGGATTCTCTTGCTGGGCCCTGGGTCTTATCCCAGGTTGGCTCTGGGCTGGATGTTAACTGCCAGCTAGGATGTGTGCAGCAGTGTCCCCAGATTCCCAGGCCACCTGGGTCAGGGAAAGTAGGTGAAATCCGCTGGTAGGCCCGTTCATAAGTGCTCCAGGCTGCATCGTCAGAAGCTTGGAAAACGGTGACTTCATCGGCTGCACCAGCCCAGGTCTCTTATCACCTTGCCAATCTGCTGTTTCCTTCCCTCCTAGCGCCCCCTGGCTACACGTCCCTAGAGAGGACTCTAGAAATCCTAGATCCCGGGGCTTGGGGCTATAGCTCCCTGTGGGGGGCCTGGCCTGGGGTCTGAGGGCCAGGGGTGGCGTGGTGGGCGTGGTGTGTCTAACATCCAAGAATCTACTCCAAATAAGGGAAAATATGAAAGAGCTGGATTTTGGCTTCGCAGGACTGCCCGACCTGGGGGCTTTGGGATTGGGCGACATCTGGTGGTGATACTATTTCCTCCTTAGGACAAGAACCCTTGACACTCGCATTTCTTGTTTCCTCTACATAGGGAAAACTTGGACCTTTCTAGGACACCCACATGCTGACACCCTTTCTGCCAGAATTGACTACTGGTCAGTTACTCTGACTCAGTTTCCCTGCTCTCTGAAGATTAAAAAATGAGCCCAGATGACCCAGCTGGATGGCACTTAGTGGAGAGAGAAACAGTTCTTGATGTAATTCCATCCCTGGGAACTTGTTTCTTAGCAGGACAGAGACCAGAAGAACAACCTTAAGTCTGTCTTGAAAGGAACCTGGCAGGAAAGGATCTGCAGGGGTTCTCCCTTTACAACTTTTCCTCCTATGTCTCCAGTTCCCAGACACAACACCATAGTGCATTTTGTGTAGGTGTGTCTAAATGTGGTCAGGAGAGGAAAGAGTGTACAGTGAGTGGGCCTCCGTGCTTAGAAAATGCTGTCTGGCTCGGCGCCTGTGGCTCAATCGGCTAAGGCGCCAGCCACGTACACCTAAGGTGGTGGGTTCGAATCCCCAGCCCGGGCCCGCCAAACAACAATGATGGCTGCAACCAAAAAATGACCGGGTGTTCTGTCGGGCGCC
>CAUYQV010015779.1:0-14198 GCA_963574575.1 Galagoides demidoff | reverse complement strand
TTTTTTTTTTATTGGCCTGAGTTTTTCTTGTGATGGTCTTGTTTTTTTGTGGAGTTCTTTATGTTCTGTATATTATCCCCTGTCAAATATATGATTTGAAAATTTTTCTTCTATTTTATGGGTTGCTTTTCCATTCTTTTTTTTTTTTTTTAAATTAAATCATAGCTGTGTACATTAATGTGATCATGTGGTACAATGTGCTGGTTTTATATACAATTTGAACTGTTTTCATAAAACTGGTCAACATAGCCTTCACTGCGTTTTCTTAGTTATTGTGTTAAGACATTTATATTCTACACCTAGTAAATTTCACACGTACTCTTGTAAGATGCACCGTAGGTATGGTCCCACCAATTACTCTTCTTCCACCCATCTTCCTCCCTCTCCTCCCTCTTCCCTTTACCCTTCTTCTTGGGCTATAATTGGGGAAAGCTATAAATTGGTTTCATAGTAAGACTGAGTACATTGGATACTTTTTCTTCCATTCTTGAAATACTTTGCTAAGAAGAATATGTCCCAGTTCCATCCACGTAAACATGTCTCCATCTTTCTTTCAGGCTGCATAATGTTCCATGGTATACATATACAACTTACTGATCCATTCATGGGTTGATGGTACTTTTTCATTCTTGACAGTATTCTTTAGTGCATACAAGTTGAATTTCTTTTCTTTTTTTTTTTTTTTTGGCTCGGACCTGGTTTGAACCCTCTGCCTCTAGTATATGGGGCTGGTGCCCTACTCATTTGAGCCACAGGCGCCACCCCACACAAGTTTAATTTTGATGAAGTCAGGTCTATTTTTTGTTTTGTTGCCTGTGTTTTATATGTAGCTTAACAAAGTTTCCCACACCCATTTTTTTTTAGAGTAAAATTGCTGGATTATATTCTATGTTTAATTTTTGAGGAACCATTGTACTATATAGAATTCTATACAGTTAATATTTTTTAGTATCTCCAACCTTTGCCTTTAAAATAATAACTAGAAAAATCATGAGAAGACCCATACATTGATACAAATAAAAGCTTTTTAAAGGCTAAATAACACTAAGAATAGTCTAAATTGCCAGTCACCCCTTTCAACCAGAATAGGAGGGAGACATGTATCTTATTTTCTGTCCTTCTAGAGTTTTATTAAGTTGAGAAGCAGTTTTTATTTATAAAGCTCAAATTACATATTTATTCTTACACAACATTAAAATGTATGCATGCATATTTGAAATCACATATATTTTGAGGTGGACTGTGACTTTCAAATTGAACTAAAGATGTATCTGGTATTATTGTGCTGAATTTGGTTTAAAAAATTAGTTGTTTAAATTTTGGAATATATCCTATACATTTGTGGTTGATTTAGTTACTTAAAACAGTATATAATACAAGTGAGTAAAGTAATCATTTACCAGCAACATTTTAATTTTATCAGGTGTCATATTGAAATAATGGTTTCACATTTTGTGGTTGACATTTTCAGCAACAAAATGTTACTATGAAAGAGAAAAATTGGGCAGTGCCTGTGGCTCAGTGGGTAGGGTGCCAGCCCCACATACTGAGGGTGGTGGGTTCAAACCTGGCCCTGGCCAAACTGCAACAGCAACAACAACAAATAGCTGGGCATTGTGGCAGGTGCCTGTAGTCCCAGTTACTTGGGAGGGGAGGCTGAGGCAAGAGAATCGCCTAAGCCTAGGAATTGGAGGTTGCAGTGAGCTATGATGGCCACGGCACTCTACCAAGGGCGATAAAGTGAGACTCTTGTCTCTAAAAAAAAAAAGAAATTGAAAAATTAAGCCTTTTCTTCTCACAATGCAAATGTGTTCCCTAAATTACCACATCAAATAAAAGTTGCTTATCTAATAAGATTGTTTTCAGTTATTTGTGTTTAGAAATTATAAAATTTACTCTCACACTTAGGAGTATTATCTAATATAATGTTTGATAATGCTTATTACATTTTTATGTTGGTTAATTTACAGGTGAATTATGTAACCTCATTACGCTGGATGTAGCTCACAATCAACTTGAACACCTTCCAAAGGAGATTGGAAACTGCACACAGATAACCAACCTTGACTTGCAGCACAATGAACTGCTAGATCTCCCAGATACTATAGGTATGAGAGGAGAAAGAAGATACTGACATTTATTTATGGCTACCAGGCTATCAAAGGAATCTTTTTGATCCATTTTGGTAATAAAAATTTGAGATTAAAATTCAAAATTGTCAAGTAGTAAAACTACTAAAAGATAATATTTAAAATCATTTTCATTTCTTGGCAAAAAGATAACTGTATTAGGAAATGAGCCCAGTTGGATTATGAAGAAGATAAAATATTAAGTTACATGTATATATTTTATTTTAGCTTAATCTGCAGAATTGGTGGATTTTTCTGTTTTTGCTTATTTCAGAGTGTTATATGCTATTATATTAGGTGTGGTCCCTTTGTTAAGGTAGTCCACACTGAAAAATAAAACCACTGCCATTTGATTTTGAAAACATGGCAAAAATAATTTGAAGTTTGCTCATCTTTAATAATTGAGGAAAGAGATGTCTTGAAGTTCAAAATGTGTTTTTAAGACTTAGCCAAATAGCAAAAAGTTGACTTGAGCTGTGTTAGTTTCTATCTTTACATAGTCTTATTTATTTTTACAGTTGCCCATAACTTTATACATATAAGTAAAGGAAATTTTTAAAAATTCTCATGCATTTTCAATTATTGGTATAATATAAGGATGCTATGTCTATTTAGAAAAATCACATGTGTACTTCATTTACACAATTTTAGTAATGAGTATTTCTTTTTCAATTTTTTTTTTGTAAAGACAGCTTCTCTCTATGTTTGCCCCAGGCTGGTATCAAACTCCTGGGCTTAGGAAAATAATGAACATTTTATAGGTGCAATTACTAAATCATTTGAGGCATATGATGATACTGTCTTTCTCCAGAAGGATTTTTGTTTGGTTCTATTCGGTACCTAGGGAGACAAGGCTTGGTCCCCCAAATGATTCAGAGGTTTCCTCCAGATTAACTGTTTTACTTTCAGTTCACCTTTTTTAGTATGATCTAGCTCTGTAGGGTCCCAACTGATGTTCCTTATTAGATTTTGACTCTTTAGACTCTTTCCAGAAATATGCCTTAGCCTTTCAGCTATATCTTCTGGTTAGAAAAGCACTCTGAGGACAAAATTCTCTTTAGCATTTTGCTTGTTTCTGGGTTCCCAGCTTGTTTCTGGCCTGGTACTTAGTCATTATCTTGCTAGTGCTCTGATTTGGGTTTTAGAAGATGTTTCTTAATTTTTTTAAAGGGGGAGTGTTTGTTTGAATACCCAGTATTGCAACAGAAACAATTGTTAGGAAATTTTTTAAGAATTGAATAGACTGTCTTAGGTTATGTGGGACAACTATTTATTTACAGAAAAAAATAAAGTAGTTAGCCATTATCATCTATCTCCCTGATTTGGCCGATGGCTCTTGCTATCATAGTACTATTTGTAGTGCCAAAAGATTATATATTCTAGCTCCACTGGTTTATTATGATTTAGATGGTCCTCTGAAAGGCAAAATTATTTAAAACACATAATTATTTTATTAATACCCATAATGTTTACCAAATTTCCTTTATAAAGAAGATTCATTTCAGATAATAGGGATTAAGCACAATATTTCTTGCTTTTCTCTTTTAAAAGTCTATTTAAAAAGTCAACATGAATAAAAAGAAGTGATCCTGGGGGGTTGGGGAAGCATAGAAAGGGCATATGTTACATTTATAAAACATGATCAGGCTGATACAAAAAGGAAACCAAGAATAGAATACAATTTACAAATACATTTGCCAAATCAACTTTACTGGAAAAGGATATACAATGTAATAAACACAGCTAATGACCAAAATGGTGATGTATAGGATAAAGCAGAAGTCCCCTATAATCTCTAGAACAAAAATAAATACATACAAGATAAGTGAGAAGTTAAAAAGTCATGGGACTCAGGACTAGTAGTTCTAGAAAGAGAATAGAAGTAATATAATGAAGAAACTAATAAAATACAATTTTTTTTTTTTTTTTTTTAGAGACAGAGTCTCACTTTATTGCCCTCAGTAGGATGCGGTAGCATCACAGCTCACAGCAACCTCCAACTCCTGAGCTTAGGTGATTCTCTTGCCTCAGCTTCCTGAGTAGCTGGAACTATAGGTGCCCACCACAACACCCGGCTATTTTTTGTTATAGTTTGGCCAGGGCTGGGTTTGAACCTGCCACCCCTGGTATATGGGGCTGGCACCCTACCCACTGAACTTGATAAAAGTTCACAAGACTGAAAGTGCTTACCAAAAAGAAATAGTGAAAAAAGATATATTTTGGTAGTAGTTTTAAAAATTAGATTTATTTATTTGAGTAAATAATATATTCACAAATAATAGTATAAAATCTTTGTCTAGTTTTTGGTTTTAGGGCAATACTGGCCACATACAAGTTAGGAATGTGTATTTTTTTCAATTTTTGAGCAGTGTACATGAAATTGGTATTATTTCTTCTATTAATGCTTAGTGAGGCCATGTGAATGAAGATTTTTCTTAATACAAATTTTTTGTTTTTTATTTTGTTTTGTTTGGTTTTGCTCAGTAGGGCTGGGTTCTAACCCACCACTCCCTGGTATACAGGGCCAGTGCTCTAACCACTGAACTACTGGTGTCTGGCCAGTATAGGAATTTTTTTTAAACAATTTCAGTTTCTTTAATGGATATAGAGGTAGTCAGGTTATCCTTTTCTTCTTGAGCAAACTTGGTCATTTGTGTCTATCAAGGAATATATTCATTTTGAATTATCAGATTTAAAGGCTAACATTATTGGTAACATTTCCTTATTATTTGAATAGCTGTGGAATGTATCTGTCTCATTCCTGATATTGGTAACTTGTATTTTCTCTTTTTTCCTAATCTTTAGGATTAGAGGCTTATCAATTTTATTGGTTTTTCTCAAAGTTTTATTGAGTTTCCCTATTGTTTCTCTAGCTTTAATTTCATTAACTTCCACTTTGAACATTATTTATTTTTGTCTCTTTGCTTTGACTTTTGTTTCTTAGGGTGGAAGCTTGAGGTCATTGATTTGAGGCCTTTTCTTATAAAAACATTTAGTGCTATAAATTTCCCCTTAAGTTCTGGTTTAGTAGACCTCACAAATTCTGACATATAATGATTTCCTTTTCTTCAAAATACTTTCTTTTTTTTTTTTTTTTTGAGATGGAGCCTCAAGCTATCCCCCTGGGTAGAGTGCCATGGCATCACAGCTCATAGCAACCTCCAACTCCTGGGCTCAAGCTAGTCTCCTGCCTCCGCCTCCCAAGTAGCTGGGACCACAGGCGCCCGCCACAGCGCCCGGCCATTTTTTGGTTGCAGCCATCATTGTTGTTTGGCGGCCGGGGCTGGGGATTCGAACCCGCCACCTTAGGTGTACGTGGCTGGCGCCTTAGCCGACTGAGCCACAGGCGCTGAGCCAAGACATTATATTCTTGATAGATTTGACTTGTACCCTTGCAATACGCTCCACAGGTGTGACACCACCACCCCCCACCCCCCCACCCCCGTTTACCCTCCCTCTATCAAACTTCCCCCATCCCTCCCATCCCCCTCCACTTCTGTCCTTGAGAAAATTGTTTTAAAAGAAAACCAGGAGATTTGAGGTGAGACATTTTAAATAGCCACAGTAATCTTACCAGTTCATCCAAAATGCACTGTGGATAACTTGGATATAATTGTTATTGTTCATAGTTCAACATTATGAAAAAAAAGAATAACATAAGCAGGCTCTGTGCCTGTGGCTCAATCGGCTAAGGCGCCAGCCACGTACACCTAAGGTGGCAGGTTCAAATTCCCAGCCGGGGCCCGCCAAACAACAATGATGGCTGCAACCAAAAAATGTCTGGCGCTGTGGCGGGCGCCTGTAGTCCCAGCTACTTGGGAGGCGGAGGCAGGAGACTCACTTGAGCCCAGGAGTTGGAGAGGTTGCTGTGAGCTGTGATGCCATGGCACTCTACCCAGGGGGATAGCTTGAGGCTCTGTCTCAAAAAAAAAAAAAAAAGAATGACATAAGCAATCTTTCAGCTTCGTGGAGAGTGGGAGAAGAAGAGACCCCCAAAAAAAGCCTCAAATAACGAAACTCACTCTCCCAACTGTTTACACCTATATATAACCTAAGTTCATTTCAGTAGCTAATATAATTACTGTCAAATATTTTTAAAAGCTGGACACAAGTTAAAGCAGTGAGGTACAGATTTCATTTTGTAATAACTTCCAGTCGGGGAGAGGGTCCAGCATGAACTAAACTCACCTTTGCTGAAATTAAAGGCACTGAAGCCTGTGAAGGGAGGTTGGTCCCCATGAGTAGGCCCGCTGGGGTTAAATGGTGCTTATTCACAGGTGCTATATAATTTTCCTAGCTTCATGACAGGCAGGGTTGTAAGTTAGACCAAGGCAGCCGCAGAACTGGGAGTGAGACTGAGAACTATCTCCTTAAATGCTTGCATTTCAGGGAGGTAGTTGTCAGGCCCTGAAGAAGACAGTTGTCCAAGGTCAAAGATTTAGATCTCAAAAGGGTAGAGGAAGGATTTCTAAAGTAGACACTCAAAGAGAGGGCTCAGGGACCTATCTGCATATGGCCAAGTTTAGGCTGAAACAAGTAAATTTTCCTGGCAGGGTTGAGCTCTTTCTCAGGCAGGCATCTTTTCTTTTTTTTCAAGACAGAGACTCACTATGTTGCCCTTGGTAGAGTGCCATGGCATCATAGCTCAAACTCTTAGGCTTACGTGATTCTCTTGCCTAAGCTTCCCAAGTAGCTGGGACTACAGGCACCTGCCACAACATCAGCTATTTTTTTGTTGCAGTTGTCATTGTTGTTTGGTAGGCCCAGGTCAGGTTCTAATCTGCCAGCCCCAGTGTATATGGCTGGTGCCCCAATCACTTAGCTGTAGGCGCCGAGCCTCAGGCAGGCATCTTAAGGCGGGCCAAGATCATTATCCTAGATACATGGCCTTAAATTGACAGTTTTTTATTTTTTTATTTTTTTATTTTTTTGAGACAGAGTCTCACTATGTCACCCTCAGTAGAGTGCTGTGCTGTCACAGCTCACAGCAACCTCAAACTTGGGCTTAGTCATTGCCTTGCCTCAGCCTCCTAAGTAGCTGGGACTGCAAGTGCCTGCCACAATGCCCAGCTAAAATTTAGAGTTTTTGTCATCATTATGGGAGAGAGTATTGTAAACACCAAGGGTACAGTTGTATACAAGATACACACAGAACTTTTCCCTCTCGGAGCTTAGGGTCTGATCAGGAAGACAGACACATGACAACAATAAACCAAAGTGTGATCAATACTATAATGCAGAATATCCCAAAGTCCCAAAGTGCATTACATGGAACTTTAATATCTTTGGGGAGGGAAGTAAAGAGCAAATATTTCGAACCATCAGACAATCAACAGAGGACTTACCTAGTCTGGAGTGACATGAAAGTCTTCCTTGAAGAAGAAAAATTAAAATTGAGACCTGAAAAACTATGAGTAGAAGTTAATTGGAAGAGCCTGGAGAAGGCTGGGATGAAAGGAAGCAATAGAGACAATTTTACACTGAAGAACAGTATGTGGGAAACACTGAGATGCCAAGTTGGGGTGTTTAGAGAAACAGAGTCACAGTAAGGATGGAGCCCAGGGAGCAACAGCAGGAAGCTGGGCGATGAGGATGAAACACTGACAAAGGCCAGTTGGTGGAGGGTCTTACGGGTTACAAGAAAAAGAGAATCAAACAAGGGTTTAAAGAAGGATGGAGAAATAACATTTACTCTGTAGAAAGTTCACTCTGAGCTCGGCGCCTGTGGCTCAAAGTTGCTAAGGCGCCAGCCACATACATCTGAGCTGGCAGGTTCGAATCCAGCCTGGGCCCACCAAACAACAATGACGGCTGCAACAAAAAATAGCTGGGCGTTGTGGCGGGCGCCCATCGTACCAGCTACCTGGGAGGCACAGGAAGGAGAATCACTTGAGCCCAGGAGTTGGAGGTTGAGCTGTGATGCCACAACACTCTACCCAGGGCAACGGCTTGAGGTTCTGTCTCAAAAAAAAAAAAAAAATACAAGAAAAGAAAGTTCACTCTGACTTCAGTGTAATAAAATAGTTAAGGAAAGAGCAAACCTGGAAGTAGGAAGAGCAGTTGGCAGGCTGTTGCAGTGAACCAGGTGAGCAATGATGGCAGCTCAAATTATGGTGACTGCAGTAGGAATGAACAGAAATAGGACTAATATCTGGGAAGGATGTCAGATTGAACAGATGCATCATCATTTGCTTCCTCCTGAAACCCTGCTGAAAGCACAAATAGTTTTTGTTAAGTATAAACCTATAAGGATACAGAGGATGGGAGAGAATTTGACTGCAGTGAAATTTTGGAAGCAGCAAAAGTGATGGACAAATAGTCTGATTTAGCAAACCAGAAGAAGAAAAAGCCCAAAGTCAACTTTATTTATATCACAGAATTACAAAAAGGTGCTCGATGTGGTGGCTCACATATTTAATCCTGGAACTTTTGGAGACTGTAGCAAGAGGATCCTTTGAGGCCTAGAGTTCCAGATAAGCCCAGGCAACATAGTAAGACCCTGTCTCTGCAAAAATTTTAAAATTAGCCAGGCATGCTAGCATATGCCTCTAGTCCCAGCTATTGGGGAGGCTGAGGTGAGAGGATCACTTGAGCCCAGGAGTTCGAGGCTGCTGTGAGTTATGACTGTGCTCCTGCAATCCAGCCTCGATGACAGATTAAGTCACTGTCTAAAATGAAAAGAGAAAGGAAGGAAGAAAAAGAAAGAAAAATTTACTTCTCACAGTTCTAGAAGGAAATCCAAGATTAAGGCACCAGCAGATTCAATGTCTGGTGTGGGACAATCTGTTTCCTTCCTGGTTCATTAGACAGCAGCATCTCACCATGCTGTCACATAGTGGAGGGGGCAAGAGGTCTATCTCCAGCCTTTCATATAAGAGGACCGGTCATGAGCACACACACCCCTGCCCATGATGTAATCACCTCCCAAAGGCCCATCTGATACCATCACCTTGGGAGTGAGGATTTCTTTTTTTTTTTTTTTTTTTTTTTTTTAGACAGGGCCGCAAGCTATCCCCCTGGGTAGAGTGCCATGGCATCACAGCTCATAGCAACCTTCAACTCCTGGGCTCAAGCGAGTCTCCTACCTCCGCCTCCCAAGTAGCTGGGACCACAGGCGCCCGCCACAACGCCCGGCCATTTTTTGGTTGCAGCCATCATTGTTGTTTGGCGGGCCCGGGCTGGGGATTCCAATCTGCCACCTTAGGTGTACGTGGCTGGCGCCTTAGCCGACTGAGCCACAGGCGCCGAGCCCCCATCTATGGAATGTTAAACTCACACCCAAGACAGTTAAAGCCTCCCATTAATTCAATATCCCACACTATTTTCTGGTTGTACCAAAAAAAATAAACAACTAGCAAATGATTTCACCTCTTAAAAAAAAAAAGCATTTACACTTAAAAAATGGGATGAGGTGGGATTCCCTCTTTCTTAAAAACATTTCTAGAGCTACTAAAAAACGTGCATTTACAAAATAGTTGATAAAAATATTCCTCTGGATTGTACAAGAAGGGAGACAGGGACCACTGATAAGACATGGTGTATGATATTAATCAGACTTGGCTTCTTTCTCTCCTGCTTCATCAGCAGCTGGATTCTCCTCAGTTTTAGTTTCTCCGTTTTCTGCTGTAAATCTTCTTTAGTCCCTTGGTTAGCCCCTTCGCCCTGCTTTCCCTTTGCTCCTCTTTTCCCTTTCGGTTGCACTTTTTTGTCTGAAGATCTATCCCTTGCTGCTGCCTTTTTAAGCTTCGTTTTCACTTTCTCAGGAGCAGGTTTAGCTGACAACCGCTCCGACTTCCTCTTGGGCTCTTCCTTCCCCGCACCCTCGGCGGAGCTGATCTTCCTCTTGGGCATCTTGGGGGCGAGCAGGGCGCGTGCCGGGTGCCTGAGGGCCGCAGCGCGCCCAGAGCCTTCACGAACCTGCGCTGCCTGGCCGCTGTCTCTCCTCCCGCCGCCGGAGCTGCTGAGACCTGTGGTGAGGGCGGTGGGAGAACCGGTTGGAACTCCAGATTTTCTATTTTTAGTACAGACGGGATCTTACTTTTGCTCAGGCTGGTCTCGAACTCCTGAGCTCAGGCAATCCAACTGCCTGGGTTTCCCAGAGTGCTAGGATTCTAGGCATGACCACCGCATAAGCTTAATGTGCTTGGGATCCATAAGCTTAATGTGCTCCCAAATCATCTCAGGTCCACCCTGGCTGGGGGTCAGGATTATTTCCCCAGTGTGTGGGTGGCTGAATGTGCCCCCAGGGTATAGAGACTAGGGGGAAGCCCCAAGGGGCTCATGTTTCACTTACAGTCAGAGTTCTGCATGTGCCCCCCAGGCCCTGTCTGACTCCTTTTCACCTCTGCCCTGGCTCTTCTTGCCTACCGACACTGGCCTCCTTTGTACTCCTCAGATGAATCAGCTCAGGGACTAAGCACTTTTCCTGCCTCCTGCCATGTGTTTCCCCAAAATATGTCCACAGCTGGTTCCTCCCATGTTGAAGGTGTCAGATGAAATATCTACTCCTTAGAGAAGTGATCCATGGCCACTGCATCTAAGGGCCACACATGTGGCACTCAGATTAAAGTGAACATACAGGGGCTGTAGGAGGCAGTAACAAAGGTATGAAGTGACCCTGGTTCTTGTGGGAGGTAGTGACTGTCTTGTTTGAATAATTGTACAGGATGAGCCGGGCATGGTGGCTCACATCTGTAATCCTAGCACTCTGGGATGCTGAGGCAAATGGATTCCTTAAGCTCACAAGTTCAAGACCAACCTGAGCAAGAATGAGACCTCCCATCTCTACTAGAATGTGGTGCCCAGACAGACCCCTAATCAATGGAGAATGGGGCTGGGACTCCACACCCTCAGGCTGTGAGATCCCTGCTGTGCACCTATAGCGCCTCCTTGTGCACAGCAGGCTGGATTTGGATTTGATGCAAAGAGAAATCTACTCACGTGAAACTTTCTTCTTCTAATTACTCCAAGGGATCCAGAAAGTTTTCCCTCTGCTTCTCAGCCCATCTGCTGCTAACAAGCTTTAGGTCCCTAAGTGGGGCTTAGGAACCTCCAGAGACAGGGGCGGGAGGAGGGTGTCTAATTACTCCTGCTCTCCCTGCTGCCTCAGTTCTTCCCATGGTGATTCTAGAGACTGTGTGGGACACTGATGACAAAAAGAGAGAGAAGGCAGAGATAGAGAGAAGGGGGAGAGAGAGAGATGAGATCTCCTCCTCAGATCTTCCAATTGTGAAAGTTTTTGTATCCAGGACTTTGTGGCGGTTTTTGGTTTGTTTTCTTGTTTGTTTGTTTTTTGAGACTAAGTCTCACTCTGTTGCCCTGAGTCCCATAGTGTCATAGCTCACAGCAACCTAAAACTCTTGGGCTCAAGTGATTCTCCTGCCTCAGCCTCCTGAGTAGCTGGGACTACAAGTGCACGCAGTAATGCCTGACTAGTTTTTTTTTATTTCTAGTACAGACGGGGTCTCTTTCTTGCTCAGGTTGGTGGATCCAGGAGTTTGTACTTGGGCCCCCTCTGGAATTATTTCTTCTGCTTTCACTTCTAAGCAGCCTAGATCCTGCGGGAGTGTGGGCCTGAAATTACTAAATTAGGCTTCTCCAGGTGTCAGGTGTATGGGAGGCGGGTAAGAAGAGGGTGGTCAGCCTGACATAGCTTTATCTTGTCATCCACCCATCCCATCCCCTCTCCCCAAACATCTTCCTTGTCCCTCCCGGACATGCTAACAGGGCCACTTCTTTCTCCCCGCATCTTCCTCCTTCACTTTCTTGGGAAGCCTACCTGTCACTTCGAACTAGAATAGGTGCCCTTATGCTAAAGTCACAAGCCAGGTCCTGGCAGGGCAGGTTTAGGTGTTGGGTGAGTTTAAGACCACAGTGGGGAGGGAGTTCAACTGGTAGCGAAAGCAGAGAGCGGAACCCAGAGAGCCCTGAGCCGCCCTGTCGCCCCCGCTGGCCTAGTTACCATCACCCATCTGGAGGAGCCACAGCTACCGCAGGGAGCGTCAGTCACCATCACCGCAACCACCAGCAGCGAGGCGGAGACCCAGCAGCTACCCTCCGCCCCTGCCCTCAGCGCTGCGGACACCAAACCCAGCAGCAGCAGCACAGGGAGCTGTGGCCTGGGAGGCTTCAAATGGGCGTGCCTGCCGGTGGGGACGAAAAGATCGTTGCAAGGAAGGTTTGGGGAATAGTAAAATGGTTTAATGTGAGAAACGGATATGGTTTCCTCAAAAGGAATGACACCAAAGAAGAAATATTTGTACACCACACTGCCAAAAAGAAGAATAACCCCAGGACGTCCCTTCACAATGTAGGAGATGAGAGACTGTGGAGTTTCATATTGTTTGAAGGAGAAAAGGGTTCCAAGGCATCAAATGTATAGACCCTGGTGGAATTCCAGTTCAAGGCAGTAAACATGCAGCAGACCACCGTAACCATTATAGGTGCTGTCCATGTCGTAGGCGTCCTCCACTCAGTTACCAGCAGAATTATCAGAATGGGGGGGGAATAACACGGTATCTGAGAGCGCTCCTGAAGGCTGGGTCCACCAACTCTGGCCCTAGCACAGGCGAAGGTTCCCACCTTACTTAGGGTGACCAGATTTTAACATCTGTAAGGCGGGACAACATGGCCGGGGGGCGGAGCGAGGGCATGGGGCAGCGGACCCAGCAGGCAGGGCCTGACAACAATGCAAACTTTGATAAGCAGTTCTCTATAATCACTTCTCAGCAATTATTTATTACAGTTTAACATTATAAAATTAACAAAAATAATATAAAACTCATATTCTGGCGAAATAGACATATGGCGGCCAAAACCCGTATATTCCCTTCTTGTTCTCCAGCCCGTTCGTACATTCTTTCCAAAAATCAGGACTTTTTTAAAACGCCGCGGGAGGTGGGACAAATTGTTGAAAAGCGGGACTGTCCCGCCAAAATCAGGAGTCTGGTCACACTAACCTTCCTACATGTGGAGACCCCATGGGCATTGACCACAGTATTCCAACTTTCCTGCGCAGGGAGACGTGATGGAGGGTGCTGAAAGCCAGGGTGCAGGAGAACAAGGTAGACCAGTAAGACAGAATATGTATCCAGGTATCCACCAGGATTCCACAAGGCCCTCCTTGCCTAAGGTGACAAGATTTTAACATTGGTAAAGTGGGACACCACTGACAGGGGCAGGGGGGTGTTTTTTTTTTTTTTGAGACAGAGCCTTAGGCTGTCCCCCTGGGTAGAGTGCAGTGGCATCACAGCTCATAGCAACCTTCAACCCCTGGGCTCAAGCGAGTCTCCTGCCCCAGCCTCCCAAGTAGCTAGGACCACAGGCTCCCGCCACAATGCCCGGCTATTTTTGTTGTTGTTGTTGCAGCCATCATTGTTTTGGCGGGCCCAGGCTGGATTCGAACCGCCACCTTAGGTGTAAGTGGCTAGCACCTTAGCCACTTGAGTCACAAGTGCCAAACTGGCTGTTTTTTTTTTTTAGATCCGGTGCTCTTGCTCTTGTTCAGGCTGGTCCTGAAACCATGAGCTCAGGCAATCCACCTGCCTTGGCCTCCCAGAGTGCTAGGACTATAGGCATGAGCCACCTCCCCCCGCCTTTTTTTTAGACAGAGTCTCACTCTTGCCCTGAGTAGAGTGCCATGGCAATCTCAAACTCATGGGCTCAAGAGATCTTGCCTGGGACCACAGGCATGCGCTCCTATGCCTGGTTCATTTTTCTATTTTTAGTGAAGATGGGGGTCTTGCTCTTGCTCAGGCTGATCTCGAACTCCTTAGCTCAAGGGATCCTCCCATTGTAGCCTCCCAGAGTGCTAGGATTATAGGTGTGAATCACCACGCCGGTGCATTTACAATTTTTAGATGCCTGTGTATAATAAGGTGACCAGATTTTAACGTTGGTAAAGCGGGACACCATTGACGGGGGTGGGGGCTGTTCTTTTTTTTTTTTTTTTTTGACCAATCTTAGTTTATTTGTTTAAGCCATCTCCTGCCACAAATAAAGGGATGGAAGACTGGTAATCATATGATAAAAGAAGGTGAGCTTAAGGTCCCATACACTTTCTCTGGTCCA
>CAUYQV010015776.1:0-17058 GCA_963574575.1 Galagoides demidoff | reverse complement strand
TAGAATTTTTATTGTTTCATGTCTTAAATTTAAATCTTTTAATGAGTAAGAGTCAATTTTTGTCAGTGGTGAGAGGTGTGGTCCAACTTCAGTCTTTTACATGTGTCTAACCAGTTCTTCCAGCACCATTCTAACTCCAGTTAGATTAGCCCACAACACAAAATCCCAAAACCAGAGTTGCTGGCATGGATGTGGAGAAAAGGGAACACTTCTACACTGCTGGTGGGAATGCAAACTAATATGTCCCTTTTGGAAAGATGTTTGGAGAACACTTAGAGAACTAAAAATAGACCTCCATTTGATCCTCTAATTCCTCTACTAGGTATATATCCAGAAGACCAAAAATCACATTACAACAAAGATATTTGTATCAGAATGTTTATTGCAGCACAATTCATTATTGCTAAATCATGGAAGAAGCCCAAGTGCCCATCGATCCACAAATGGATCAATAAATTGTGGTATATGTATACCATGGAATATTATGCAGCCTTAAAATAGATGGAGACTTTACCTCCTTCATGTTTACATGGATGGAGTTGGAACATATTCTTCTTAGCAAAGTATCTCAGGAATGGAAGAAAAAGTATCCAATGTACTCAGCCCTACTATGAAACTAATTTATAGCTTTCATATGAAAGCTATAGCCCAATTATAGCCCATGAATATGGGGAAGAGGGAGAGGGAGGGGTGGGGAGGGGGGGAGATGGATGGAGGGAGAGTGATTGATGGGACCACACATATGGTCCATCTTACAAGGGTACATGTGAATCTTTCTAAATGTAGAATATTAAACGTCTTAACACAATAACTAAGAAAATGCCATGAAGGCTATGTTAACCAGTTTGGTGAAAATATTTCAAATTGTATATAAAACCAGCACACTGTACCCACCCACCCCCCCCAAAAAAAGGGGGGATTCTTTTCCCCAGTGCATGCTTCTGTTTGGTTTATCAGAGATCAGATAGTGATATGAGGCTGGGTTCATCCCTAGGTTCTTTATTCTATTCCATAGATCTATATCTTTATTTTTGTTCCAGTACCATGCTGTTTTGATCACTGTAGACTTGTGGTATAACCTAAAGTCTGGTAATATGACAACTCCAGATTTCTTTTTATATCTCAAAATTGTGTCAGCTATTCAGGTTTTGTTTTTTTTTCTGGTTTCATATGAAATGAAGTACTATTTTTTCAAGTTCTTCAAAGTGTAATGATGGTGCTTTGATGGGGACTGCATTAAATCTGCAGGTCGCTTTAGGTAGTACGAACATTTTAACAATATTGATTCTTTCCGGGCATGAGCGTGGTGTGTTCTTCTATTTGTTAACACCTGCTAACAAATGTCCTTCTTTATCTCTAGTGACACTCTTTGTCTCGAAGATTGCGTTATTTCGTTTTAAAATATCCATTCTAGCCTTCTTATGCTTATTATTTGCACGATGTACATTTGTTTTAAACCTATAGGTATCTTTGCAAATTGTGTTGATTGAAGAAAGCACATCATAACGATGTGCCTTTTTATCCACTCCACAATCCCTGTCTTTTGATTGAAGGGTCCAATGTGCATTAATGTTCTTACTCATAGTGCTGGCTTTAGTTCTACGACTTTATTTCCATTTGTCCCTCTACTTTTGTTTTTCTTTGCCCCTATCCAGCCTTCATTTGGATTACTTAAATAATTTTTAGTACTCTGCATAAATTTATCATTGATATTTTGGTTAAATCTCTTTGTATTATTTTTTAATGACTGCTCTAGAGATAACAATATATATACTTTTGCATTCAAGTAAAATGTAAAACCTTACAACTATTTAAATTCCTTTGCTAGCCTCTTCAATTGACCTTATGATATATTTGCTGTTTGCATTACATCCCTACACATTAAACTCTACTAGATAGTGTTATAAATTTGCTTTCAATGGTGTTGTGGTTTTTAAACTTTGCTAAAAGCCTCTCATTTACCTAGATATTTCCATTTCTGTTGTTCTTTCTTCATTCCTAAAAACTCAGTATTTTTAATTATCTTCAGCCTCTCATGTATTTCCTTTCTTACTTATTACAGAAAAGATATTCTGATGATAAATTCTCTTAGTTTTTCTTCATCGGAGAAGAGCTTGGTTTTGACTTCACACCTGAAGGATATATTTGCTGGCTATAGAATTCTGCTCTGACACTTCTTTTCTTTCAACACTTTAAAGATGTTGTTCCACTATCTCTGACCTTCATGGGTCCAGAATAAATTTGCAGCCATTAGAACTTGTGCTCCTCTGTACGCAATGTGTAGTTTTTCCTCTAGCTACTTTCAAAAGTCTTTCTTTGCTTTGATTTTCACCATTTTAATTATGAGTCTAAGTGTATTTTTTCTTGAACTTATCCTGTTTGGGGTTCACCGAACTGCTTGAATCTTGAATCCACAAACATGGAATAAAACAAAAATTCAATAAGATATTAATAAAAACGTGAATCAGATACAGTGAGGCCCTGAAGAAAAGTAGTCAGCTCTAGCAAGCCAAGGAGGTGAAGGGGAAAAGATGCTAGGAATGCTTGGGACACAGACTCTCAGCACTGAAGACCTTGTGAGATAAACTATGAGATGTGGCAAATACCAAACCCAGTTCTTCATTCTCCAGTGCTTTTTCATGTCACATCACTTTTTTTTTTTTAACCAACTGGCTTTGTTTTGAAAAGTTCTTGGAGACATCCTCAGGAGAGGCACGTTTTCTCACTTTGCCTTGTCGTTTTAGAGGAAAAAATAGCATCTCCCATTTTCCCCGTGTCTTCTGAGGTTGTCTACCACAGGGTTTTGCAAATCTAAAAAACAAAATTAAAAAAACTGTTGTCTTTGGACAGCATGTGGGAGGTTCATTCTGGTTTGTGACTCTATAAAGATGGGGCGATAGAACTAAAAAACTCAGCTTCTTCTGTTAAAAGAAGGCTAAAGCTGCCTCTTTAGACAGTAGCCAGGTAATCGGTTGAAAAAGTGTGAGATTCTCCAACTAGAATAAGTAATAATTTTCATTTTACTACCCAAACTTACAAATATTAAAATTAACCCTCCAAACCTTAGATGTCCATCCAGCGTTAATTACTACGTTTAAGGGGCTAAAATTGAGTGCTTTGTTGGTTTCTCTAGGTAATTTACATATCATTACTTCACAATTCATGTTTTAATAATTTTTATTAAAATTAGTAAATGAAAATGGAATGATATTACCTCCAAGCTTGCAGAACCCTAGAATCAAAGTAATCTTTTTTCTCCTTTAAAATTACAATTGTCAATTTAAATATATATATATATATATATATAGAATTTAATCATTTGTTCTAAAAAGAAAAGCATGAAACTAAAATGAGTTAGTATTTACAATTTCATTTGGATTGTAGCAAACCCACAATTCATGCTTTGTAATATACAAGGAGAAAGGAAAAAAATAGAAAGAAATGGAGGAAAAATTATTCAGAATAGAGAAGAACAGGAGACCAGAAATGCCAAAAGTAACACAGGAAAATAAAAGCATTGTTTAACAGTTTTAATCCAGCATTTTCCAAATGGAACCTAAAGACCAGCTCAATCACCAACAATACTCACAGAGACAGTCTGAGGATCCCTGGTTAGAGCCATCCTCAAACTTCAGCCAGGAGTAGCGTGTGTCTTCAGTACAAAGAGCCCTGAGTTCTAAAGCAAAGACAAAAACATGTGTGGGGAGCCCTTCTGTCTCCACCGATTCCCAGCAGAGAAAAATGGCCCTGGGTGACCAGAAGTCAGTCCATGGCATTCTGCTCACCAGTCCACCTCTTTGGAGAAGGCTAGCCAATGCCAGTCTGCAGTAGGGGGGTCAGGGGAGGTGGGAAGGTGTCAAGTGTTTGCAGAGCACAATCCACCTGTGAGAGGTTTCTGCTATTTGTTCAGACAATGGGAACTCAGTGCACTTCCACTCAAAGGTCAGAGGTGGAGGGTGCACTAGGAATGCACCCTACTTGTTGGGAGGTCAGCACCCCCCCCCACTCTGCTCTAGGGGAAGCAACACAGCAGAAGCTAAGGAAGCAGAGATCCCCAGACCCGCAGGGATGCCCACCCATCCTGGAGGCAAGAATGATGACTCCTGCCATAGACTTCTCTATTTTTTCTTTAATCCATCTTTCAGCATCTCTTTTCTCTTGGCCTCCTCTGCCTGTCTTCCTGCCTTCCATCTTCAGTTTTATCTCCTCTCTCTCTCACTGGAATCCTACTGGCCAAAAAGGTCCTTCTGGCTAGACGGGGATCTGCCCGGACTTCTCCTGGACCTTCACTCCCACTCCAGATAAATCATCCGCCTGCCACCCTCCTTCCTTCTCCTGCTCCAGTTATCCCAAGCACAGTGACAGAGGAAGCTGCCCTAAATTCTCCAAATGAGGTGGGGGTGGGACAGTGTTTGTGTGTCCCTGTCAATGTCATCTCTGCCTGGGGAGAGGGATGGTTGTCCTGCAGCAGAGTCTACTCAGAAACCCCATTCCACCCCATCCCTCCGCAGAGAGGAATTGGCCTGTGGGGCATTTCCTGACAGCTCTGACAGGCCTCAAGGAGACAATTAATGCCTCACAGCTGCCTCAAACAGGGAAGGTGCTAGAAGAGGGGGGAAAGGGGAGAGAAGTGTGTAAATTGGCAAAAAGTTGTAAAGCAATAATAGAGAGCAGGGAGGGAATTGAATCACAATCTTATTGAACACATTTCTCTTGGAATTTGCTTAAGGGACATGTATGAAATCACTACAGAGCTAGGCTCATGGACTTCTCTGCAGTCAACAGAGTTTCTGGAAAGAAGATGGAAGTGGAAAAGTGACGGTCTCTGCCCCTAGCCTGAAATCCTGAAATGGAGGACATTGAACCTGCCAGCTGGCAGACAGAGGTGGGGCCTAAGGTTGCAGGTGCCCAGTTTCCAGAACCAAGGAGAGGGAAGGCAGCCCCTGGGAAAGTTGTTTCTGACAAAAACATGCAGACAGACAGACTGAGACATGGACGGGTCTCCTTCCTTCCCAGACACCCCTGACTGTCTGGGCAGACAGATGGTCCTTTCCTCCAGGCTTTATAGATTAATGCATTCTTCTTATCAATTATGGAGACAAGAAAGTGTAATTTTCTCCCCATGTTTATACTGTTCAGGATTAATCTGCCTGTAAATGGATAATCTGTCAGCTTTCTGAGACACTGAAGTGGGGAGGGGGTGGGGCAGGAAACGGGGAAGAGATTTACCAGCGGGTAATGCCATCTGCTTTATTAGGTTGTTTTATAAACCTGACATTCAATTTGTTCTGGAGGACTTGGTGACGGATTATTCTGTAAATTCCCAAATAATTACGATAACCAGAGAAAGGGAAAAAGGGGGAGAGGGAGGTAGGTTTGGAGGCGTGGGGGTGGGGGTGTGCACATTCGTGAGTAATGGCTCTAGGGAGGGCATCCATCCTCAGCCACCTCTGTGGGTGGCCGAGAAAGGCCAGGCCTTAGAGGCAGGGGGTTGAGAAAAAGAGCCCATAGCCCTTCAACTCTGGGTCTCATACCATGTCGCCCAGTTTTTAAGCCTTCAGATTGCCTGCTCCCCCAAGATGGTGAATTCAAGTGAGCAGGAATTGTATTATGGCATTTTCAGACTTAGACGCTCATATTACGTTCTTTCTCCTGTCACCTGGCTCTCTGGTTCTGCTCCTTCCCTCATTAGCCTATAAACTGGGGCAAGTTACTTGGACTCTATGCTTGAGTTTCTTCAGCTGTAAAATCCTGACAGGAATAGAACTCTCCTCCTGTGGCTGCTGTGTGGATCAAATTTGTCCCAATGTGTAAAGCATTAGGTGAACTGTTTGCTGCATCATTGCTGTTTATTTGTACATTTCTTCCACAGTGCTGGCCCTGCTGCTGACGAGATCAAAACCGTACACTCAACAGATTTCTGATGGTCAAGTCTGAAAAATCCTGATGGTACAATCAGGATCTCAGAGGCTATAACCCCCCCGGCAATCACAGGACTCACTGTGCCCCTCCATCCTCACCTGCCAGTGACAAAGGGGCTCCCTCTAGCACTGGGCGGCTCACTCCATCATCCCATCACACGACTTTTCCCAGAACTCCATAGCCCTCTTAAAGTCAAGACCTACTTGCCCCTACTGGAGTCCTCCTGAAGGGTTAAAGCTTCTGGCCTCTTGGGTTTGCAAAGGGAGATGAGAGCCCCTCTCATAAAGCATAGCCTTGATTATGAGCTCTGAGAGCTCATTTTTCAGCAGAACATTATTCAATTACCCCGTGTACGTTTATCTTTTAAATTTTCAAGTGCTGCCTTCTATGGCTTCTGTAATCTTGTTTGTGCTCATGTTGGGGTAGGGGCGGGTGGGAGAAAGAAGGCCATACAGTGCACGTCCCAAGACCCACCTACATTACTCCAGTCCTTGTATCCTCAGGGAACATGCCGGAAGGCACAGGCATGTAGCCACATATCCCACAGGGGAGAAGGGAGGGGTGGGAATGAGAATCCTTACCGCTGGTTCTTTCCAGTGATCTCTGTGCCTTTGTGTTCTCAAGGACAGTTATCTGTTACCCCAGTTGTTTACCACGATAATGGGGCTCAGGGAGTCACTTAATCTGGAGTTTCCCCTCAAAGAAAATGCCTGTGCCATGGGCCACAGTGGAATAGAATACCCCCTTACATCTTAGAGTGCATTCTTGACCACTGGTCCCTTGCTAGTTATTGTGTAAATATTACATAGGCCAAGAATATTATTCCTTTTTCAGATGAAGAAACAGACACATACTTAGGATGAGTGATTTGCTCCATATAGTCATATGTGGAGTTAGGGTTTAAACAGTGTGGTAGGCTGCCATTGGGTTGCCTGTCCAGAATGGGTCTTCCCACTTTGTCTGGTAAAAGAGCCTCTATCCTGTAGGGAATGCACTCCTCATGGTTTGGATGGGACTGTCACTGCCCCTCTTCAGGCATGTGCCCAAGGCCCCAGCCTGGCCAGTGAGAATACCTAATGCCCTTGGCCATAGTAATTGGTCAGGGATGGTCATGTGACCCAAACCTAGCCAAGCAGATCTTTCTGTAGGACCTGCCAAAGCTACTGGTAAAAGCTTTGTTCTTCCTAGGATTGCTAATCTGATAGGATATGTATGAGCCTTAGGCTATTGGTGGCCACCCTGGACACCATGAGGAAAGCACCTGCCCACAACATGCAGAGAAAAATCCCTCAGGGCACTGCTGTGGTCCTGAACCCAGCTAGATCTACCCTCTAGACTTTTCAGTCATTTAAGCCCAAATACACCCTTTGTGCTTGGTAGTGTGAATTGTATTTCTGCCATAAAACATCATTAATATAGGCTGGAATTGGCATCTCTTCCCCATCCTCAAACTTTATCTCGAGAATTCAAGGTGTTTATCAAGGAAGGATTAGGAGCTGAAGTGGTCTCCTGCATCTCAACAGAAGTTGGCCTTCATGGCTTTGTGGGGCCTCCCAGCGCCCAGATGCTTCCCTTCAGTTAGAGCCCCTCTTCCCTATTATTACCGTCCCTACTGACAGGTGTGTTTCTAAGGTTTCTCCTACCCTCTTCCTAATGACTTTTGTCTTCATTGATAATTATAAATCCCCTGGGGAAAAGGCAAACACCCACTTCTGGGTCTCCTTTGGAGACAAAGATTGGTCTAAGAATTCTCAAGTCTCTGTTACAGAATCTGGAATCTTGTGGCTTTATGTGTGGAAGCCTGTGTAGCTAGGGGAGATGGGGCAACAAAGAGAAAGGAACTGACAGACAAAAAAAAAAAAAAAAGGCATAACTGCTGCAGGTGAGAGAAAGAGAAGGAATAAAGACCTGGGCACACAGGACTCCTTGAGTTTGCAACATCGGCTCTGCTCTGCTCAGCAAGTTCGTTGGTTTTATGTTATCATCTATCAGACCCTACCTTCTGCCAACAGAGAACTGAGGGAACCCACAACTATGGCTGCTGAAATACAGACAAAGATACACAAATGTGTTGTGCACTTCCTTAGCTCTGTGTTCTGCCCTCCCCAGGAGAATTCTCTCAATGTCAGTGACCCATTTCTATACTCACATGATGGCTGGCCCACACGGCAACATTTCCCCATGATGGGACAGGCCTTGGTAGCTTAAGAGAAAAGTGTCTTCCCAAGATCAGAAACAAAGCTAAGATATATACCTTTTTAAAAAAAAAAATTATTTCATATGGAGGCCGCCCCCAAATGGCACACACATCTTAAGAGATGTTACCCATGTATTACTTTTTGAAGTAGTATTAAAAGAACCATTACTGGTCAAGTGTATTGAGACATGCTACACACATCCATTTAGCTGCAATTCATACCCTTTTGGGGAACAATCAAGTTTCTTTCCAAGAAGATCTTTTAAAATGGGTATACATTTTTTGTGTCCCCAGTACACACTGAGGTTCTAGCCGTTGCAACAAAGACGAAAAAAAACCCACAGAAATGAAAAGCATAAGCATTGGAAAAAGGAAGAAGTAATATCATACATATTCACAGATGTCATTATTGCCGACATTAAAAAAATCCCTACACAAAAGAAGCCACAGAAATACTACAAAGGCCCAAATTTCACACGTCTACAGGATACAAGATCAAAATGCAAAACCCAATTACATTTCTACAAGCTCACCACAAATACCTGGAAACTGAAATTTTAAAAACATCTTTGATTTTAAACATTTTAAGAAAAAAAGTTAAATATTTTCTTCTGAAAATTTGCAATAGCATTATGAAGATAAAACACTTAGGAATAAATTTAGCAAGAGATGTGCTAGATCTCTAAACACTATAAAACAATGTTCAGAAAATTTAGGGATAATATAAAAAAATAACAAAACACACCATGCTCATGCATGGAAATGATATTGAGAAGATGTCTGAACTGATCTATAAATTCAATGTAATCCCAGCTAATATCTCAACAAGTATTTTTGTGGGAATGAATAAGCTGATTCTAAGGTTTGATTGAAAATAAAAGCAACATAGGCCAAAATAATAACAAAAAGTCCAACCAGGCACAGCAGTACATACCTGCACACCTATAATTTCAGCTATCAGGGAGACTGAGGTGGGAAGATCACTCAGTCCCAAGAGTTCTAATCCCATCCTGGGCAACAGGGAGACCTTGCCTTGTAAGGATTAAAAAAAAAAAAGAACAACCCAAGAACAAACTTGTGATAAGGTTCAGGCAAGTATGACAATGAACACAGATTCAAGATCCCAGTAATCAAGATAAATAATATCTTAATGCAATACTTTAAAATAAAACTTAATGTAAAAAAAACTTCAATGACAATATCACAGTTTTAAATAAAACAAGATCAGGGCTCCCTACGTGATTTCAAGACTTACTAAAATACTATTCTAATCGAGGCAGTGTGATATAAGCCTAAGACAGATCAGTGGAGCAGAATCATGACTACAGATAGAAATAGATCCTTGCTTATATAATCAATTTGTTTTTGACAAGGGTATATAGTAATTCAGTGGACAAATGATTGCCTTTTCAACATGAAAAAAAAAAAGAACCCAACCCAACTTCTACCTCAAACTCTACACAAATTGATTCAAAATGGATCACAGAGCTAAACATAAACACTAAAACTATAACAAAATATAGGAGAAATATTAGTTATCTTGGATCAGGCAAAGATTTTTTTTAACACTAAAAGTACGTATCACAAAGGGAAAAAGTCAGCAATTAGACTTCATCACAGGTTAAAACCTTTGATCTTCAAAAAACATCATTTAAAAAATGAAAAGTCAAGCCACAGACTGGTAGAAAATATTTACAACTTATAATATTTGATACAGGACTTGTAACCAAAATATAAAAAGATTTCTTACAACCCAGTGAGAAGAATACAAATAACCCAATTTAAGAACCAGAAAAAGATATAAAAACAAACAATTCACAAAAGAAGGTATAGAAAAGTCCACTAAGTACATTAAAAAATATCCAACATCTTTAGTTGTCAGGGAGGCATATTAAAACTACAATGAAACACCACTTCATACTCAGCAGAAATATTAAAAAATAGTAATAGTAAAACTGGTAAAAATATTTAAAAATAGACAATACCAAGTATTGGTAAGAATGTAGAGTACCCAGAACTCTTACAGTCTGCTAGTGGGCCATGAAATAGTATGACAACTTTGGAAAAGTTATTCCCTTTCTTAAAAAATTGTAAATACACATACCATACAGCCTAACCATCAACTTCTAGGTATTTTCCCAAGAGAAATGGAGACACACGTCCACAAAGAGACTCATATACAAATGTATCAGCTTTATTTGTAAAAGTGCAAGACCATCAACACCTAAATATCTATCAACATAAATAGATGGAGATTACATCTATTTATGATGGATAAAAGAAGGTAGTGGTACATCTACATAAAACAAAATATTCATCAAAAATTTCAAAAAGTCATATGCATGAATTTTGAAAACACTATGCTAAGTAAAAAAAGCCAGATATCTAAAAAAGTAAATATTATATATTCCTTTGTTTACAAGGAAACAGGCAAAATTAATTGATAGTGCTGCAAAGGGGATCAGAGATTACCTGGAGTGGAGATGAGGCACTGGCACAGGTGCATTGGCATAGGCACAAGGAAACTTTCGCGGGGATGCAAATGTTTATTTCCTAATTGGGGTGGTGGTCATGCAACTGGATGTATTTGTCAGATCTTACCATACTGTATGTTTCAAATGGGTGAATTTTATGGAATGTAAAATATCCCATAATGAATAAAATATTTCCTGATCAAAACAAGTCCTTCAATAGGAGGGTGATGAACACTGAATCCTGAGGCCACTGTCCAGCTTGGTCCTGCTCTTACTTCCTCAGACAGTCCCCTGATGGGCCGACACACCAAATGAGGTAGAGAGGTAGCCTTGATGTGAGAGGGCTAGCTTTGGATGTCACAGCCCAGGACTCCACAAAGCTAGTGACAAAAGTATGACTTGGGACACAGTCCTTAATGGAACCCTGGAAAGAGAGACATTTCCCACCTGTAAGATTCACAAACACTGAATCAACTACCAAGCCCAAAGTTCTCTGTCCCACTTTCTTAGGCAAGTTATTAAAACTCCTCTGGCCTCGGTTTCTTCATATGTGAATTAGAACAACTCCTAGGGTTGTTGCGAAGATCCAATTAATTAATGTTAAACATTTAGAATAGAACTCAGCACAGAGGAAGTACCTGATAAATATTGGCTACAGTGGTGGTAGGAAAAATTGGCTACAGTGGTGGTGGCCTAAGGTCACCGGGGCAGGTGAGATCAAAGGCTGCCAGGAGAGAGGAAAGAAGCAGGGCAGCGCCTGACCTGTGCACCCCTCACTGCAGGTGCAAAGGTCCCATGCACCTGGATCTGAGCATGAACCACACATCTTCACATGTGGGTGCCTTAGTGTCCTTTCTGCTGTCCGAAAGCAACACAACCTGAGTCTAAAACAACAGAAACTTATTCTCTCAGAGTTCTGGAACTGAAAGTCCAAGATCAAGGTGGTGCCAGGCCATCCTCCTGCCAAAGACTCCATGAGGAAGGATCCTTGTTTCTTCCAGCTTCTGGGACCCTTAGGATGTCCTTAGGTTGTGGATACAAACTCCAATCTCTGCCTCCATTTTCACACATCCGTATTCTCTCTGTGTCTCTGTATCCTGATTTTCTTCCTCTTTTGAGGATACCAGTTCTACTGAATTAGGTTCACCACCCTCCTCCAGCTTGGCTTCATTGTAACCTTTATATCTGCAAAGACCCTATTTCCAACGAAAGTCATAGTTATGACACATATACCAGGGGATAGCACTTGAGCATATCTTGGTGGGGGGACATGGCTTACCCATAATACTGGGTCTCTACCCTCACCTGAAATGTACCTGTGAAGATGTACAGTGGTAGACATGTGTGCCATCACACAGATCTGTGCAGTGCCCTGAGGAGCTGTGTGTTCGTGCCTCTGTGTGTGGGTGTGTGCACCTCCATGCTCTGTCTGTGTGGACACCTGCACTGGTTTATACCAAACCTGGAAGTTTCTTTAGTAATAGTCTGTTTTCAGGCTCCTCACCTGCCTACAGGTTGCTGTGCTCACACACAAAAGGAAGGGTTTTCAATAACTTTCCACTAGTAATATGAGTTATTTCCTGATACATTTCTTCCTCTAATTATACACTTACCTCCCTCAGTGGCTTACTCAGGAGCAAAGACAAAAGGATCAGGACTCAGGCTGACCCAGGGTATACACACACACACACACACACACACATTTTTATAAGCAACAGTCAGGATGTGACTCTCAGAACATATCAGGGATCCCACTGTTCTAAACATCTGCAAATCTCCTCAGAGCACCAGGCCTCCGGGGTTTTCTACCCTAGAATTATGTATACATTTAAAGGTACAAACATTAGTATTTTGAAATATTCTTTGCAGTTAAAAAATCCCAGTAATAATTCATTCTCCCCACCAAAAAAATTACTCTAAGGCAGCTGCTGGTTTCTTCACCAGCAAGTGGCAGGAGGGAATAAATAATATAGTCTTCCTACCGGCCTTCCTCCTGATTCCTGAAGAAAGGGGAGTTTGCAGACAAAGTTTGAGGATAGACTAGAAGAGCTATGGCAATTCTGACTTGCTTAGAAGTAACTGGACTGGGAGCCCCAAAGCAACAGATCCTCTCTGCCTCTTTTCAGAGAAATACAATTTATCAAAATGGGCAGAAATCTTGAGACCAGATTTCAAGCTTCTCTTCTTTTACATGGGGGGACTGAGGCCTAGGAAGTAATCCGGTGTTACTCTCACAGATCAGGAGCCTCCTGCCTCCTGGTATAGTAATTCGTTTTCCCATCACCTCCTGACTCATCTGCCTCATCTTTTTAGCCGTTAGGGGCAGGGGTGGTAGAGAGGGGATCGAGTCTCCCATCTCCAGGGAAGAGAAAGGGGAAAGAGCCACAACAGAGCATCTTATAGGGTACTAAGATCCTCCATCTGGCTAAAGGCTCCTCCGCAATCCAGACTTCTCTCCCCAAAAGTTCTGCTGGCTGCCCCAACCCTTCTGCTGATCTATTTAACCAGAGACACTGTGATTGCTCATGCGCTTTGATCCTGCAGGCGCCGGCAGCTTTTTGTTCTATTATTCACTGCCCGGTGGATGCTGAGTTGTCTCTCCTTATTACAGGCCATAGCTGGGCTGCCCATCACCTCCCCAAGGCCACTGGATGATGGCCATCAATAAGTCAGTAGCAGCAGCTGGATTTGAGACGCCTTTGGGGAAAGGGATTTGTACCATTTCAGAATCAGAGTTTTGTACAAGATTCCCTTTTGGAAGAGATTGGGAGAGGAAAACAATGAGCATAAAAATTATAGAAATACATGTAAAAGTGCTAAGAGGCATGTCTTATCTGCCTAGTTGAGTGGCAAGCATTTGAAGGCAGACCCTCCTCTTATACATGTTTTTCCTGTGGCACCTGGCACATACATAATGAGACCTCCACTAATATTTATTTAATGAGCAAACATGGGAGTGAACATCTCCTCCCAAGCCTCATTCCCTTCAAAAATAGAGGAAAAGCCCCCCAGAGCATCATCAGACTTCTAACTACACAGCGCTGTGGGGTAAATTTGTTTATTTGTATATCCACAATCTCCTATATACACAATAGAGGGTGTAAGCTCTATACAAGCACCTTGTTTTGCTCACAGCTACATCCATAGCACCTTGAACAATGGCTGGCACATAGTAGGTCTTTAAGAAATTTGTGCAGTAAATGAATGAATGGATGAATGGGGTATCATGAGCCCTGGGAATGAATTCCCGCTCCATCACAAACTCCCCTTCTCTGGATTTCAACTTGCCCCTCTTTGTGACAAGGGCACATTGCCCGATCTCCAGTGAGGTCATCTAGTTTAGACATTCTTGAAGAACCTGGGACATCATGTCACCATATAAAGTCCATGCTGTGTCCCTGGCTTCTTCCTCCTTGGTCACGAGGGGCTTTGATAACCTGCACACATACAGGATTGGTGGGCTTATACAGTAAAACCCCAGGGTCCCGCAGCCAGGAGGAAGGGGTGGAGGCTACAGAAGGAATGTCCTTGAATGGAATGCCTGCATGGCTGTTGCAAAGGAAAGACCTTTGTCAGTCCTATCTTCATTTCTGCAGTTGCTCTCCTCCCACCAAAAATCCAGGCACACAAACCGTCTTCCGTGAAGCTGGATGATGTCCAGCAATGGGATGGAGTCCCATGATGAGAGGCTAGAGAGGCATGAAAAAGAGGGAAAACCTTCAAGAACAGTCCCACAAAATACAGGTAGAAAGACGGACTGATCAATGTGCACTTGAGCGAGGGAAAAGTGATTATTTTCATGACCAATCTTTAAATCCCAGATAATAGGAAACACATTCCAAAGTGACTGCTTCAGATGAGAACAGGGTGGGACCCAAAAAGTTCCAGAATAACTCAGAATCAGGAGATAGCTGGGGACTCGGCCCACACCCAGGTAGTGAAGATGAACTGCGCGCATCATGGCTCCCTAAGGGGAAGAGGACGCCTCGTTCTCTTTCCCTAGTGCAGGTTCCTCTCTGCTCAGCTGGAGCTTCTATTATTGTTGAGGCTGCCCTTCAGACTCTGTGGTGACCTGGTGGGCCCTGAGCGGCCCCTCCACCCTCACCCCACCTTGCAGAAAGCTGGCCTTTCTGGAATTGTGACTCACCCGGGTATGTTATGTCCTCGTGGGGTGGTATCCCCTGAGTCCTGCCCCAGGGGAAGAATGCGTGGGCTGGGCCCGGCTAGCTCCTATTTCAGAGTCTTGACGCCTCCCCCGCCGCCTCCTCCCTCTCCCTGAGCAGCGGCCCTGTTTGCCCGCCGGCCCTCGCTCAAGGTCAGGCAGCAGCCAAGGCCGGTAGGAGGGGGCGGGCGGTGGTTCCCAGCACCGCTCTCACCTGACATTTACTTTAAACAGACTGTTGACTCCAAAACAATACAATACATGCCGATTTGCAGGGTACCTTCCGTCTAGTTTCCCAGTAATTCACTCCCACCAAACAAACACGTAGGGCTTCCCTGGCCCTGTGCGGATCTGGAAAAACACAGCGCTTGGCTGGCCTCCCCGAGTTGCTTTACCCGGCCCCGCCCGTCAGCGCCGGCCTCGGCCCGTGGAAACTCTCCTGCAGTGGCGCCTAACTCCCGTGAGAGGGCAGCCACGGGCCGCAGAACCCCGACAGCGCCGGCCTCGGCCAGGCCAGGCCCGCGCCTGCGCAGATCCAATGTGTACCTGGCGCGGCGCCTGGTTCACGCTTCCGGCTGCCCGGGCTGCGCGGGCTGCGGTCGTCCCGCCTTCCCCTGGCTGTGGCCCTGCGCTCCCTGGAGGGAACAATGGGCGGATTTCAGGCGTCCGGCCCGACAGCCTCATCTGAGGCCCCAGGGAAGCGATAATAGGTGGTGAGATGTGGCTGTGGCTGGAGGGCTTCGGAAGAATTCCCTGGCCGGCTGGAGGCCACGGACAGCTGCTGGGCCGTCCAGCGCGCAGACCCCGCGTCTCCACGGCCCCAAAGGCCCTCCAGAGTCTGGAACACATCTCCACCGCCCAAAAGGCCCTCCATCGTGCTACAGTTTGAGCTCAATGCCCTTGTATCTTGTTCTTACAGAAATCTCACTGACCCCGGGAAGGGCCAGTGGGAATGTCCAGACAGCTCCCGTAACAGGGTTGTAGACTGCATCCTCTTACCGATGAAAGAGTTTCAGAGTCAGATCAGAAAAAACCTAAGGCAGGCTTAGCCAGTATTTGAGAAAATGGGAAAGACGTTGTCCGAGGCTATGGAGTTTGCTAGTGAAAAGCAAATCAGCCCACATGGAGCCCTTATTTGGGACTTAGTAGTGGCTCCCCTACCTCTTGGAGAAAGTCAACATTTAAAATGACCTTAAGGCCTTCCAGCATCATCCGCCCCTGCTCACTCTCCAAAATGCCCGACTCTCCATTCCAGCTCTTTTCCATCTTCGGGTTGTACACGTTCAGCTCTGTGATCTTAGCTCCTGAAGCCCCAACCTCTGCCCAGATCTGGCTTAGAAATCATTTCCCCTGGAAAGCTTTCTAGGCCTTCCTTGCACCCCTCCCACAAAACCCTATCCAACTCTATTCCAGAGTAGCCCACAAGAAACGTCTTTTTCCCTTATCTGGTGCCCCTTTCCCCAGACTACCACAGGCCCACAATTAGGTCAATTGATATCATGTCCCCAGCATCTAAGCCAGCCTGGATTGGAGCCCCATAAATATGTACTGAATGGATGAGAGCTACTCCAATCCAGGCCCCAATTTCTAGGCCCATGTAGTTTTTACCATGTTGTCCACTGGCCCTTTCACCCTTATAAGGAAAATGAACACATTTATGGCACAGAAGAGCCTATGCTATGTGGCAGTGCAGAGGAAACATGCCCGAATGGAAACCTATTCTTTTTCACTTCTTGGGTGAGTATTATGTTTCTTGTTTCTGCAACATGGAGAATAATTTCCAAAATGATCTCCTTCCTACTTCTGTAGTCCAGAGGTTACTTTTCTATCTTCTTGTTCTCATTATTTCGCTTAGAAGTAACTTCGAAACATGTACGAGGATTTACAGGTGTTGTGGGGCTTATGCAGGCCCACTACAACCAAAGCAGCACCAGCTTTGTTTTCTATTTAGGTATTTCTTTTGAAAAAGAGGAGCCAAGGATTCTATTAAGGCTTTCAAAATGTTTCGAGTGGAGGAAAAGTGTGGCGATGGGGGTATAGGGGAACTCTGTAATTTATGCTCAATTTTACTGTGAACCTAAAATTGCTCTTAAAAATACAGTTTATTGATTTTTTTAAAGTTTGGCAATCCACACCGTGAAAGGGTTGTAGAGCAGAGTGGCTGAAGAGCTAATCAATTCCAAGGGCTGTAGCCTGCGTTTCCAGTGACACACGTGCTACAGCTTCCCACTCTGCAGAGCCTTTCTCTTTCCTCTTCTCTGGCATCTGTGCTTCTTCTTTTTTTTTTAATTTTTTTTTTTTTT
>CAUYQV010015775.1:0-19527 GCA_963574575.1 Galagoides demidoff | reverse complement strand
GGCTCCACCTCAAAAAAAAAAAAAAAGAAAAGTTAACATGTCTATGAATGTTGCTAACCTAACTTCAAACAGAACAAAAATCAGTTATGTGAAACTAGGCTAGTTGTTATGGCTTTTTGTTTGAAATGTTATTGGTTCTTTCTATGTTCTATTTTCCAGAAGTCAAAAAAATAATTCTCTGTCTTTTGAGCTATTTGTAGCTTTTCAAGCTATGTATGTACTTATGAGCAGAGTTTGAAACATGTATTTTTCTCTCTCCTTGATTTCTCCAGAATTTGAAAGTCATTAATAAGTATTATTAGTTTCTGATAATACAGTTATTTGCATAAGTTCAATAAGAATCTGTTTTGTTCTATAGGACACGATAGAGGCACTGGTATTTTACCAAGGCTTTGGCTGGAATAGCATTTCCAGAGGTGTCCCAACTGCATTAAGGAATTAAGGTTGACTTTATAAGGCCAATAAAGAAAGCCCTTTAGAAAACTGGCCAGATACCCATCAGTAACCTTCCCTGATCTGTGGTAAGTAACAAAGGTTGCTTGCTGTCAGGTCTGAGGAATCAAAAGGTGCTTGGGGATCCTCAAAAGAAGAGGAATGTACCCAATGCATACCCAAGGTATCTTATGGCACAGATGAAACCTGGGCTCATAAAAGGCTCTTGAGAAAGTCCAGCCTGAAAATTCCTTATAAAAGTTTCCAGCAAAGCCAAAGAGTCTAGATGACTAATAATAATTCTTACTGTGCTTTATGCAAATAATCAGTATACTGAAAGTACAGGTTATTTTGGCAACTGAGTTGGTTCTACTGTAATTTATCTTTAGTAAAGAGAGAAATTAGAGAGAAAGAAAAATAATTCAAAGGAAAAAAAAAAAGGGAGGCTGTGGCTCACCTGTATTAGATCCCAGCCATGTCTATACTGTCAACTCATAAAATAAGTCATAACTGTTTTAGTAAACTGAACTATTAAATAGGACTAAGAGACTGGCCAAAGAGTGTGGTGTGGTGTAAATGTGCGTCTCAGAAAGGAGACCTGAGATAAAAATGAGTAATAAACAAAGGAAGCCCACCCCATAGCTACTATGTTAAAGCACTTTAAGAAGGGATTTGTAGGTGACTATTGATACCGGAAGAGTGACGCCCCAGACAGCTCAGCCGAAAGGGGCTTGGGGACCTGCCACCTTTGTCTTGGTGGCAACAGCCAGCAGAGGAACCAGCAGGTTGGAGCAAGCGGATGGGAGCTTCCCTCCCCCACCAAAGGCTCCAGTAGAGCAGCGCTAGAGGACCTGCTGGCTCTGCCTTGGGGGCAGCCGGCACAGAAACCAGCAGGCTGGAGCAAAAAGGGGAGCTTCCCTCCCCCAACAGAGGCTCCAGTAGCCAAAAGAACCGAACAGTGTGGGGAAAGACACTGGTGCCATGCTGTCTCCTCACAGGGACTTCTGGCGATTCCTCCAGTGCATCCCTGATTGGTCCGTTTTCAAAACCTACTCATAATTAGTGTATTTTCAAGACCCAAAAGCTCATTGGACAAGTGCCCCTATATAAGCCAGAGACCCTGAGCACAGACTTGGGCAGATCTCAAGAGAAGAGCAAAGAGGTTTGGCTCTGTAACACTTGTATCCTGCTCTATAAAATTTGCCCCTTTATAAGAGCTGTAAACACTTGTAAGGTTTGCCCCTTTATAAGAGCTGTAAACACTTGCAAAGAGGTTTGCTCCTTTGTAAGAGCTATAACACTTGTATATAAAACTACCTTACTACTGGTCCTGCTCTGCAAGGAGGTTTGGCTTATTGTGAGAGCTGTAACACTTATACCCATTGAATAAAACCTATCCTGTGGTCCATTGCTTCATTCTTCGAACCACTGAGACCAAGAGCCTGGAAATTCAGTATCAAAAATCTGGTATCATCACCACTGTGGGAGGGAGGAAGGTGCCACTGGCATCCAGGGGGCAGACCAGAGGCCGGGTGGCTCCTGGCTTCCCACAGTGCATGGGGCTGCTCCTGTGAGAACTATCCAGCCCAAACATCAGCAGTGCTGACAGTGAGACTCTGCTATTAAGAAGCAATAGTCATCACCAGATAAAAACAGGGCCTCAACACAACCCTCCTCCAGGTCAGAAACCCAACCTGGACCAGGCATCATTCAGACAGTCACAGAAGCTTAGAGACCTCAAAACAGCCAGCCCAGCTGGGGTCCCAGTGGGCTTTAGGGTGTTCCTAGAGGTACACAGCACTCACCAAACCACACACAGGCTCTGCTGCCTTAACTTCCTGCCCAGGTAGTAAGTGTGTGGCAAACTAACTACAAATGGTGTCCCTTATTATACAAACTTACTCACTGATCCAACAAATATTCATGAGGGGCCAGTATGTTCAGGGCACAGTGCCTGATTTCCCTGCCAAAATAGCTACTTACCCTGGGATAAGCCTTTGTGTTCAAATCCAATAAGTCCAGGTGAGATATACAGGCTCAGAACCTGGCAAACCCACCCCTTGCTGACTTATGTTGATTTTCTTATTTTCTGGCTCACTGGGTAACTTGGCAACCTGGGACTAGGTCTGCAAAAATGCACAGGCACCAATCCAAGATCAACTCCCCAGGGTCTGCACGAGGCCAAGCACAAGTGCCGGACATTCCTCCGAGGCTGCCCACAGCTGCCCTCCATCCCTAGGCCCAGCCCTATACCTGGCCCCATCCCACTTTGGGCCAGTTATGGGCAGCAAGCTCTGGCCACCCTGCTCCACAGGGCCAGCGCTGTCCTTCCTCAGCTGCAGCAGGGCTCATGAGGAGAATGAGCTGGCTGGTAACTTGCCACAGAAACAGAAACTGCTCAGGCAGCGAAAGTGGGAAGCCTTGTGCTTCAGGGTCACAACAGATTTAAAAAGTCATTCTCCCTACTGGAGATCTCATTTACACTGAGCAGAAACAACAAAATAAAAGCCTGTCAATGGCTTGTGCAGTCGAGGGAAGTGCTTCAGAGGTTAAGCTATCAGGGCAATAGGAAAGAGGGAGGAAATAGCAGGAAGTCTCCTCCAGGGAGAACTGGACAGGCCAGGCTGCCGGGCCCACATGGCGGCTAAAGCCCACCCCTCTCCATAGGAAGAGGAGTTCCTCCCACCTCAGCTTACCCCACCAAACTTGGCATGGCTGTGTGAGTGAAACCCAGCCAGAGACAATTGTCACAGATACAGAGGGGAGGTGGCCAAAGCCTCCCAGCAAGGCAGGGCCTAGGATCACAGCAGACACTGTCAGTATCTCACCTATCTCCCAAGTCTTCAGAATTCTATCTGAAAGTTGTTCCCTCTGGTCCCTGACATTCATCTGTTCACTCAGTAATCTACCAAATGAGTGATTTCACTGAAGGCTCCCAGAGTAAGCTGCCCTCAGTGCAGTCTCTCCCATCACTCCTTTTCCCCTTTTAAGACGGTGAATAAACAACCACTTGCACAATTATTTCTTATGGTCTTTAAGACCCACCCACCTGTCTAGGGCATGGAGCAACTTCACACAGGAGACACCTGCTTGTCACCCTCAGGGCCCAGCTGCTACTGGCACCTGCCAGGCCCCAGGAAGTTCCCAATGAATGAATGTGAGAACAGCAAATACGTGAACTGTCCAGGCAGTGCTGCTCCAGTAGGAAGGCTAGAGGCAAAGGGCAGCTATATATGTAATTTTAAATTTTCTAGAAGCAACATTTTAAGGAGTAAAAGGCAAGAAGTCAAATTAATTGTAAGAATATGCTTTATCCCAATATATCTAAAATATTATAATCTCAACATTAAATCAATATAAAACACTATAAAAGTAATAGTTTGCATTCTTTTTCTCATTTCTCTATCACTCTATTTCTCCTATCATCTTCCACAACTAGTATGTATTTTACCCTCACTATGCAGCTCATTAGACATGTAAATTGCATTGACTAACAAAAAATTTTAAATGCACATAGAGAAGAAAAAGACTGCATTTGTGAAAATGTGAAGTACTTGTTTAAATAAAAACACCACACCAGCTGAGCCCTACACCTACTAAGTTGACACACACAAACAGTCCCACACCTACCCAACCCCACACCTACACACTCCCACAGCTACTCAGTCCCACACACTACCCACTCCAACACCTAACCAATCCGGTACCTACCAAGCCCCACACCTACACAGCCCCACACCTACCAAGTCCCACATACTACCCAGTCCCACACACTACCCAGTCCCACACCTACACAGCCCCACACCTACCCAGTCCCATACACAACCCAGTCCCACACCTCCCCACTCCCCCACCTACCCAGCTCCATCCCTACCAAGTCCCACACCTACCCAGTTCCACACCTACAGAGCCCCACACCTACCCATCCCCACAAACTACCCAGTCCCACACCTACACAGCTCCACACCTACCAAGTCCCACACCTACCCAGTCCCACACCTACACAGCCCCACACCTACCCAGTCCCATACACTACCCAGTCCCACACCTACCCAGTCCCACACCTACACAGCTCCATACCTACCAAGTCCCACACCTACCCAGTTCCACACCTACATAGCCCCACACCTACCCAGTCCCACATCTACACAGCCCCACACCTATCCAGTCCCACACCTACACAGCCCCACACCTACCCAGTCCCACACACTACCCAGTCCCACACCTACCAAGTCCCACACACTACTCAGTCCCACACCTACCCAGTCCCACACCTACACAGCCCCACACACTACTCAGTCCCTCACCTACCCAGTCACACACCTATTCTGGCCCATACACTACCCAGTACAACAACTACTCAGTCCCACACCTCCCTAGTCCAGGCCTACTCAGCCCCACACCTACCCAGTCCCAGACCTACACAGCCCCACACACTAACCAGTCCCACACCTACCTAGTCCATACCTACTCAGTCCTACACCTACCCAACCCGACACACTACTCAGTCCTAGACACTACTCAGTCCCACACCTACCCAGTCCACACACTACCCAGTCCCACATACTACTCAGTCCCAAACCTACCCAGTCCCACATACTACTCAATCCCAAACCTACCCAGTCCCACATCTACTCAGTCGCACACACTACTCAGCCCCACACCTACCCAGTCCCACACCTACTCAGTAACACACACTACTTGGTCCCACACGAAACCAGTCCCAACCTATCTAGTCCACACCTACCTAGTCCCACACCTACCCAATCCCACACACTACCCAGGCCCACATCTATTTAGTCCCACACACTACTACTCAGTACAACTCCTACCCAATCCCACACCTACTCAGTCCAACACACTACCCAGTCCCACACCTACCCAGTTCCACACGCTACTCAGTCCCACACCTAATAATCCACACCTACCCTATCCCACACACTACCCAGTCCCACACGTACCCATTCCCACACCTAACTAGTCCCACACCTACTCAGTCCAACACACTACCTAGTCCCACACCTACCCAGTTCCACACACTACTAAGTCCCATACCTAATAGTCCACTCCTACTCTATCCCATACACTACTTAGTTCCACACACTACCCAGTCCCACACGTACCCATTCCCACACCTACTCAGTCCATACTTACCCAGTCTGACACCTACCTGGTCCACACCTACTCAGTCCCACACCTACCTACTCCACACCTACTCAGCCCCACACCTACTCAGTCCCACACCTACTAAGTCCCACACCTACCTAATCCACACCTATCCAGTCCCACACATACATTGTCCACAACTACTCAGTGCCACACCTACTAAGTACCACACCTACCCAGTCCCACTCATACCTACTCCACACCTGCTCAGTCCCACACCTACCTAGTGCACACCTACTCAGTCCCACACCTACCCTGTCCCACACACTAGTCAGTTCCACACACTAACCAGTCCCACAAGTACCCACTCCCACACATAAACAGTCCCACACCTATTCCATCCACATCTAACCAGTCCCACACCTACCTAGTCCCACACACTACTCAGTCCCACACCTACCTAGTCCATACCTACTCAGTCCACACGTACTCATTCCCACTCCTACTCAGTCCCAGACCTACTCAGTCCCACACCTACCCAGTCACACACCTACTAAGTCCCACACCTTCCTAGTCCACACCAACCCAATACCACACCTACCCAGTCCAAACCTACACAGCCCCACACCTACCCAGTCCCACACCTACCCAGTCCCACGCATACCTAGTCTACACATACCCAGTCCCACACCTACCTAGTCCAACACCCTACTCAGTCCCACACCTACCTAGTCCAAACCTACTCAGTCCCACACCTACCTAGTCCACACCTACTTAGTCCAAACCTATGCAGTAGCACACCTACCTAGTCCAGACCTACTCAGTCCCACACCTATCCAGTCCCACACACTGCTGTCTCACACCTACCTAGTCTACATCTACTCAGTCACACAACTACCTAGTACCACACATTACTCAGTCCCACACATACTCAGTCCCACACCTACCTAGGCCACCTCCTCAGGCCCACATCTGCTCAATCCAAAACCTACCCAGTCCCACAGACTATTCAGTCCCATGCCTACGGAGTCCCACACCTACTCAGTCCCACACCTACTCAGTCCCACACCTATCCAGTCCACACCTACTCAGTCCCACACAATACTCAGTCCCACACCTACCTAGTCCCACACCTACTAGTCCACATCTACACAGTAACAAACAGTCCCACACAATATTCAGTCCCATACCTACCTAGTCCCACACCTAGGCCACACCTACACAGTAACAAACCTACTCTTTCCCACACAAACCTAGTCCACACCTACTCAGTCCCAAACACTACTCATTAGCACATCTACACAGTCCCACACCTACCCAGTCCCACACCTACCTAGTCCACACCTACTCATTCCCACACCTACTCAGTCCCATACCTACTCAGTCCCACACCTACCTAGTCCACACCTACTCAGTCCCACACCTACTCAATCCCACACCTACCTAGTCCTCACCTACTCAGTCTGACACTCAGTCACACACCTACCCAAACCCACACTTACCCAGTCCACACCAACCCAGTCCCACATCTACCTAGTTCATACCTACTCAGTCCCACACCTACCTAGTCCACACCTACCCAATCCCACACCTACCCAGTCCCAAACACTACTCAGTCCCACACCTAACCAGTCCCACCCCTACCCAGTGCACACCTACTCAGTCCCACACCTACCCAGTCCCACACACTACTCAGTCCCACACCTACCCACTCCCACACACTACTCAGTCCCACACCTACCCAGTCCACACCTACCCAGTCCCACATACTACATAGTCCAACACCTACCCTATCCCACACACTACTCAGTCCCACACCTACCCAGTCACACATACTACTAAGTCCCCACCTAACCAGTCCTACCCCTATCCAGTCCCACTCCTACTCAGTCCCACACCTACCTAGTCCCACACACTACTCAGTCCCACACCTACCCAGTCCCACTCCTACTTAGTCCCACATCTAACCAGTCCCACATATGACCAGTCCCACAACTACCCAGTCGTCCCACATCTACCCATCCCACACCTCCCTAGTCCCACACTGACTCAGTCCCACACACTACCCAGTACCACACCTATTCAGTCCCACACACTACTCAGGCCCACTCCTAACCTGTCCCACACCTACTCAGTCCCACACACTACCCATTCCCACACACTACTCAGTCCCCACCTACTCAGTCCCACACACTACTCAGTCCCACACCTACTCAGTCCAACACCTACTCCATTCCACCCACTACTGATTCCCACATTTATCCAGTCCCCCACCTACTCAGTCCCACACCTATCCAGTCCCACATCTACTCAGTCCCACATCTACTGAGTCCCCCACCTACCCAATCCCACACACTACTCAGTCCCACACCTACCCAGTCCCACACCTACTCAGTCCCATACCTACAAGTCACACACACTATTCAGTCCCACACCTACCCAGTGCCACACCTATCCAGTCCCACTCTTACTCAGTCCCACACACGACTCCGTCCCACACCTACCCAGTCCACACCTACCAAGTCCCACACACTACTCAGTCCCACACCTATCCAGTCCCACACCTACCCAGTCCCTCACCTATCCAGTCTCACACCATCTACACCTCACACCTAGGGAGCCTCATAGCTATCTATTCCTAGACCGACCCAGTTCCACACCTAGCAAGACCACACCTACCCAGTGCCATACCTACTGAACCCACACCTATTATTTCTACACCTACTGATTCCCACATCTACCCAGTCACAGGCCACACCTCAGCAGGATGTTAGGTGAGTCAGTTGCACAGTGAAGCTGAACTTTACTGGGTAACATATTTCCTTTTTCGGCTTCTGGTAAGTGCATGCTGGACTGGGTGGCTGATTGCCATGAGAAAAAATCTCAAGCTGTCAGTGGCTTAACAGTTATTTCTTTCTAGTTCATATCACTGTGTGACATGAGGTTAAGGAGTTTCAGTCACTCAGGGACCCAGTACTTGCATCATCTGCTAAGGGAGGAGAGAAGGTATGGAAGGCCAGAGGAGAGAGCTCCCAGGGGTAGAAAGTGCTGTTTCTCCTTCCAGCCTGGCCCCAGAAGCCAGAATTCATGCCTTGTGATCTGGCTCATAAATCTGCTGTGCAGTTCTGTCTTTCTGTCCACCTGTCACAGGGCAGCTGTTCCCTCTGCTCCCTTTGCAGCACCTTTATACAGATGCCACCACTACTGACTTGTGGATATTCAGATGGGCAGCATTTTTCCACTCCTTACGCACATGGACTGGGCTTTACTGATATCTGTTATACCTGCACCTTGTACATAGTTCCTGGCAAATGGTATGAATCTTTCTAATGTTTGTAAAATGAGTAGACCAAAGAATGAAAATGCAAACAATCCATACTGTCCACAAGCCATCTCCCTCTGTCTCTGTAGAAGAAGAGTCACCCACATGAAAGGGGGAGAAATAACACATAAAAGGATGCAGTGCAAAAAGACTTCTAAAAACTTAGTAAATTTTTTTTCCAAATCCAAACAAGAGTTTAATTCACAGTTGTGTTAAATTAAGAGGCATGTCCCTTAATTTTCTTCTGTTTTTTCTTTTTAATTTATTTATCATTGGGGATTCATCGAGGGTACAAGAAACCAGTTTACACTGATTGCATTTGTTAGGTAAAGTCCCTCTTACAATCGTGTCTTGCCCTCAAAAGATGTGGCACATACCAAGACCTCACCCCCCTCCCTCCTTCCCTTTCTCTGCTCTTCCTTTCCCCACCCCTCCCTCCTTCTTTCTCTCTCAAGTCTGGGTTTACAAAACGTGTATAATTCACAGCCAAGCTGGGAAGAAAGCAAAGGGAACCATCTAAGTGACCAGCAGCACAAAGAGCAGACAAGGGGATTTTTAAAAAAACAGTCTTTTTAAAATTGTTTAATTGTCCTAAATAAGGTCAGGATCCTCCTGGCAAAGTAACAACAGATAATTTGTGGCAGGTCTCAGTGCATCTTGGAGTTTTTGTGGGGCAGGGCAAAGAAGCGTGGGGAACAAAAGTGCTTTAGGATCATAACAAGTTGTTGTCTCTACCCAGGTCTGCACTGCAGAAAATGAAGGCATCACCTGGCTCAATTCAAGCCACTGGAGCTGTGTGCCTAAAAGCATCACCCTCTGGAAAAACAGACCTGGCTTGGGGTGTAATAGCAGGTGTCTTCCCTAAATTCAGAGCAGCCACACTGCTTAGCGATTTGTCTTGCCTATTCCTACCTGCTCGAGCATCTCCTCTGAGTGAGTGCAAACCAGCTGCTCTGGCTGGAAGAATTCACCAAGCATTTGCAGGTGCTGGGGCCCAGGTCAAAGAAGCAAATATGTTGTCACTTCCCTGTTCACACAAACTATCCCTCTCAGCAGGGAGAAAGTAAAGTAAGTCATACATGATCAGTGTATCTTTTCAGACCCACTTAAAAAGATCAACCCAATGATAAGTTGGAAAGTAAAATATTAAAGTCTGTTAATGAACCACTTTTCAAGGCTGCCTGGGCTATGATGGAAAACGCCAGTTAACTCCTGGCAAATTTCTGGGCTGCAAGCCCTCAACAAAATGGAGTAAGTCTGGTTCACTCCCAAGATAGATGGGAAAGTACTCACTAACTTCTTGCTTGGCTAACTCCTGGGCCTAGGAAATGAACTGACTCTCCCCAGAGTGACCTTTAAAAAATGCCAGGTGGAGAGAATACTGAGACAAAGATGTATGGAGGAGAGGTACTGACACTAAAATGTGTAAGAAAATATTAAAACAAAGAATGTATGACATATGGCTAACCACAAAATTTTGCTTTTGTACAATGCTTGCTTGCTACCCTATCCAGATGCACCTGGACAGCCTTCATGCCAACCAGGATGCAGACTAAACCTTAAAAATCTGACTCCTTAAGTATTCGGGGCTGCTCTCAAAAACCACATGTTGGGACACTGAGGCAGTCACCAACTGGCTCTTCAATAAAAGGACTCTGCTGTAAATTTGGCTTGTTAGGCAGTGTGGTCTTTATGAAACTCTCAGACACTACATTAGCAAGTAACACTAACAGGTAGAAAGGTTTCAATATTGTTCCCCCAAGAATAGGGTTGCCAGATTGCACAAATAAAAACACAGGACACCCAATTAAATTTTAATTTCACATAGACAATGAGTAACCTTTCGATATAAGAATGTCCTAATCCTGCATGCTTCCTGCATTTTATCTGGCAACCCAGCCTCAGAGGGAAAAGTGTCTGTGGCAGAGGGGAATTGTTCCTTCATGGGGACAATTTCTCTTTGTCTTTTGGAAATGCTTTCCCATTAACTGAGAGGTACATGTTAATAAAAGTTTAAGTCTAAGAACTGAGATATCTGAGTTCTCATCTAGATTACTCACTTGTCCAGTCATTAATTTTTTTCCCAAATATTCTTTGTATATCCACTTGCTATTATGTGCCATTTACTGGGTTAATTCTCAGACTTAAAACTTTTTTTAAAAGGTGCTGGAGAAAAGCACAGTCCCTGGCTTCTTGGAGTTTATGACACCCTTATCCTCTCTGTGTCCCCTTTTACCATTCACAGAATGAAGTGGCCAATCACCTCAGGACTGTGTTTCACACAGTATGGTCCATGCTAATAGATGTCCCATCCAAGAAGATGTCTGTGGCAAAAATATAATAAATGCTGAGTTTAAAAGTTACTGTAAATCTTGTAAACATTTTAATGTGCTGGTGACCATTGGTATCTCTGGATGGTGACTCACTTCCACTTTCAAGGAAGCCAGTGCCTAAAACCCTTTACAAGTCTGGTATTTTGTGATTCTTTTCTTGCCTTCTCTTCCTCCTCTGCCTAAATTTTCCTTCATCCATAAAGATCCAGGCCAAATATCCCCTCCTCTGGGAAGCCTTTCCTTCCTTCCCCATCCCTGTCACCAATGCCTGTACCCGCACATCCCACGGAGAAAGGTGGGTCCATCTGGCTCACCTGTGCTTCCCAGCAATGAGCCTGGCCCATAGAGTAAGTTATAAAATAAATCTACTTTGTAGTAAGTAAATTAATGAATTGCCATGTCTTGCCCCTTTTAGACGTTTCATTAGAGAGGGTGTGGAAAATGTGAGGTTTTTCTCCAACAGGAGCACTGTCCTCCTCCAGCTCTCTAGCACTCAAGAACTGGGTCAACATGGCATTTATGCTGTGCGCTCCGGAGGCACTGGTCCCCTCTGCACAGTGCTGGCTTGCTCTCAAGTAACATTGCTGCCCCAGCCCTCCCACAACTGTACAAAAGAACATACACACCCTGATTTGATCCCTTTCTGCTAACATGCCTACAGGGAATTTTACTTCTTATTCTGAACCCTGGCTGAGACAGGAATTGCTATCATTATACCCACTCTCTGGAAGAAAGAGCTAAGGAACAAAGAGATTAATTTATCTATTAATCTATTAAGTGGCAGAGCTGAAGCCAAAACCATTTCTTATGCTCCTCTACATGAGATCAGGCAAAGCAGAGTTACCAACAGAACTCAAGCAGAACAAACTGGCTTCATTGATTGGACAACTACTTAAAACTACCAATAAAATGTAGAACAGGTCACATGAATTATGGCTTATACACATGATGCAATATTATGCAGACATTAAAATAATGTTAAGGCTCAGCGCCCATAGTTCAGTGAGTAAGGTGCCAGCCACATATACCAAAGCTGGCAGGTTTGTTGTTGTTCCAAGCCTGGGCCTGCTGAACAACAATGACAACTACAACCAAAAAATAGCCAGGTGTTGTGTTGGGCGCCTGTAGTCCCAGCTACTCAAGAGGCTGAGGCAAGAGAATCGCTTAAGCCCAAGAGTTTGAGTTTGCTGTGAGCTGTGATGCCACAGCACTCTATGCAGGGCGACACAGTTAGACTCTGTTTCAAAAAACAAATAAATAAATAATATTAATGTTGTACAAAACAAGAATAAAAAAATGTGATGTATAGCTCTGTGTTAAGTCTGAATGCCTGGATAGAATGAGCAATTTTGTAAGACAATATGTATCAAAATTCAAAGAAGTGATATAAGAAAAGAGTGCTTAACAACTTTAACAGCAATTAGAGAATTTACAAATGAAAAAAAAAAGGCCCCTAACTTAGATGGATCATAGAGGAAGTCTTTTAAATTTTCAAAGTACTGATCATTCTACTTTTACCAGTTCCAGAGCAGAGAGAAAGAAGTAAACCTGTCCAGTTCTTTTCAGAAAATCTGAATACCACTGACTTCAAAACCTGGCAAAATCTGAGTAAGAAGAACACAGCAGCATAATGAAGGAGAGACACAGTACATGGGTTTTATTCCAAAACTACAAAACAATCCAATACTAAGAAATCTATCTGAGTCCCCACATTAATAGGTCAAAGGAGGAAAAAAACGTGATCATATAAATACTTGCCTGAAAATGAATTCAAGAAAATTTAAAACTCTTAATGAGGTGGGATGGTATGGATTAGAGGAATTTGTGGTGATTTTGAACATAGTAAGTATATTTAGAGAGGAAAGGTAAACACATAAATATACAGATCTCAAAAAAGCCAGTGGTGAATTACCATAGAAATATTCCTATTAGAATCAAGAAGGAACATTTTCTGCCATCTCTGCTACTGTCTAGAAATAGTCTGGCAGTTAATGCAATTAAACAAAAGAACAAATGTGACTTTCAACAACTACAAAACTCTCTACCACTGAAGGCCAGTGCTCCAGTCACTGCTCCACAGACTCAGTGCGATACCAGCCACCTCTTACATGGTCAGGCCTCCCTCCAGATGTTCACCCTCTGTTCACACCTCCTGAGACCTTGGAATAAACAGTCATGAAATGAAGAATATTGACACTCCTTCTCCACACTGTTTGTCTGAATAGTTTCCCAGCCACATGTCCCAGGAGGAGTTTCTTCTTGCTTGCTGGGGATGTCGTGGCTACCCCAGACCCAGCCTGCAGTTGCTCCACACCCAGCTCCACCTCCTCTCAAGTGCATAACACACCCCTGCCTTGGCCTTTTTGAGGACCAGTGGGTCAAGGTGTGCCTCTTCTCAGTAGCATGTTTTGTGACTAGCAGCTTTCTAAAGCTGAAGTATCTTACCTGATAGGAGTGACACTAGAGGAAGGAATTTCGGGTAATAGTGGGAGACGCATGAGGTCCTTGAGCTGGCAAGGCCCTTGACTGGGCTGTGGTGCCCACCACCATGTAGGTGTAAGGGCATCCTGCACCCAGCTGAGGCTTTTTGTTGCTTACTAATATTCCATCTACTAAAGGTGCCCAAAATGGAAATAACTTGAAATGAACAAAAATTAAAATCATCAAAATTAAATATCATGTAAGTCCTGAGCTTCCTGGAAAGTAAGACAAAAACCAAAATGTAGTATGTAATATATAGGCGTCCCAAAGGTAGTTCTACATAGGGAAAGTGGGAAATTGTAGCTAAATGTACCTTGATTTGCAAAATATACATTGCAAAATTCAACAAAGCGGTGGCCAACACATACAGAATATTTTGTAAATATTTTGTGAAGTTTTGTTATGAATATTTTGTAAATAAATGTCCATTTGGCTACAATTTCCCATTTTCCCTGTGTACATTGAGACACCCCTTCCTTCTCCCTGCTTGTTAGACTGCACTGTCAGCTTCTTATAAGAAACAAAGCTCTTCTTGTCATCACATTCCAGAAGACACACACACACACACATCCAGATACCTCCTTCAGAAAAGTCCCATGCAAAGCTATTTGATAAAAATTCTGTGACAGAGCAGAAGGACTCTGGTCATAATGAAACTGTGAGTAATAACTTTAGAGAGGCACTGACATAGCAGAAAGACAAAAGCAGGTGAGATTTTTAAAAAAAACTGGCTAGCTCTGTCACAGCGGTTTAAAGAGTTAGTTTGTGCACAGAAAGCCAGACACACCTGAATGAAGGCTCCATACAGGGTCTGCTTCCTGATTTTTATTCATCAGTGTAAATGTGTGGCTTACTTTCAATTCTTCTGTGTTGAACTTAGTGGGATGCAATGACCAAGTTCCAAGACAACGTCAAATCACGGGTGCCTCTGATTAGAAAGCAGCATCTCTGTTTTCAGAATTATGTGCTGTCATTTTTTTTTTTCAGTCATTACTGATGCAGCATCAAGCTGTGAACTTCTGCAAGGCTGGATGTAATCCATGCAACCAATCTTCTTTAACAAACTAATCACCTCTCCCCTTTAGGAAGTGTGTTATACAGAGCAGTGGTGACAACCATGACAAGTAACAGTGTCTGCAAGACCCACTGGGCTTGATGCCATCCAAGTGCAGCTAAGGAAACATTAACTATGTTTAATGATCTTTCCAATTAACATTCTCACTGAGACAGGCAGGGCCTGCCACAATCCTTTTAAGACAGTTCTCAAACATTTTATTCTGAGAAACCCTTTACACTCTTGAAAGATTTCATAAAGGACCCAAAAGAGCTTTCATGTAAATGTATTGTAAGTGTTGATATTTGCCATTAGAAACTAAAACTGAAAAAATTTCAAGTATGTATTTGTTAATCTTATTAAAAAATAAACCTATTCTACACTGACATTTTAATAAAATACAATTGTATTTTCCAACACAAAAACATTAACAAGAAGACAGGTATTGTTTTACAGTCCTGCAAAGGAGATGGTGGACTCCTCTCACATCTGCTTCTGTGTTCAACCTGTGCTGGCATCTGGAAAACCCAACCATACGCTCAAGAGAGTGTGCAAGTGAATGGGTGAGTAATGCCTTCGTAGTGTTGTTAATGAGACAGTTCAGCCCTCACTAACACACTGAGAGCGACCCAGAGAAAACTGGGGTTCTCAACACATTTTGAGAACTGCTGATGTTGAATAAAAGGAAATTTTAAAAAGCACTAGGATTAGAAAAGTAAAAGTTTCATTCTAGATAATAAGCTAGATGGAAGTAGAAAGCTCTGTTTGCTTTGAGACACCTCCAGTTCATGTTGTAGTAGGGTGGTGGGGTTCCCTCCCTCCAGCCTGGCCCTCCTCCCTGGGTGCTCTCTGCAGACCCTCCCCACAGGGCACTCACACTCCTCCCACTCCCGTGTGCTTGTGTTTGGCTGTCCCATGTGCTGTATTTGACTTGCTGTTGTGGGATAAAACCCCACACACTGTGTGCTCACTTTAAACTCCAGAAGCAGGCAGACAGACTTTTGTGGAACGCAACTCTATCAAAGACCTGGTTACCTTGGCCAACATAGAACAGGGCCTGTAGGTTTGTTTGGGCCTAAAAACTCACTTTCAGTGACTCTGGCTATGTGGCTATTAAGCCTGTGAGGAAAGGGTTAAAAGCCTTCCTGGAGAGACACAGCCTAAAGGTTGATAGGCATGCGTGCACTTATCGGAAAGCAGCATGGCCTCCAGGTTGTGTGGAAACAAGGGCCATAAACCTGCTTTCTGCAATATAATGAGTGCATAGTAAAACTCCAAAGCTTTATTCCCCTCTTGGTAATCTCAAGTCTCTAGACATACTCCCTTTTGTAGCTGTCTCAAGGTTTCAAACTTTGTATCTCTTTGAAGGTTGAACTAACTTTAGAAAAGATTAGTAGTAAGAATGCTTTGCTTGTTAATTAATAGTGTACGTGACCAGCCTACTATATAAGGTGGTCAGGAACAATAAAGTTTTGCTACTTGCTACCAATGAGTGGGTAGTCTGTCTCTATCATTATAATAATTCCAGGAGCAAGTTTATACCTGTGGTGAAGCTGCCTGTCCCTCACGAAACCATCACGTAACATGCTGTGACCAATGAAATGAGTGGAAGTTACACACCAAACTTGACAAGTGGTCACATGGTTCCTGCATCTCTCTTCTCTCCATGACACCCACAGTATCTCTTCAGCCTGGGCCTCAAAATGAAGGACAGATGGAGACAGAGTGGCAGTAACCAAGAAGTACAGTGTTTGCAGTGGTTTGTCACTGCAGTAGGTGACATACCCTATGCTGACTGATACAGATAGGATAAAATAAATATTTAAAAGTAAACATTGAAGAAAATACAGTAATAATTATTCCCACATGTTAGAGAACTCTGTCAGTGTCCTCTATTTTTGTTAGCAAATATTTAATTAAATGTAAAAAACTTTATGGAGTTAGGCCCTGAGCTAGACCATTTCTGATGGAGGGAGTGGTAGGAAGTGTGGCCTTTAACATAGGCCTGGAGGGGACGCCTCTGAGCTCTGCTACTCCAGCTGTATGATCTTGGCAAGTCTCTTAGAGCCTCATTATTCTCATCTGTAAAGTGGAGGTGGTGATGTTTCAGATAACTGTGAGAACTGAGTGAGATGATTGGGGAACAGACAGCAGAGAGTTCTTCACATAGCAACATGTGTGCTCTGAGAAGGCCACTTTCTCTTCTCTTCTGTCTTTTCACCTACCACACACCCCCACACGCAGATGAGGGTCTTAGGATTGTAAGCTTAGCTCTATCTACAATGTGTTCCACTTACTTTTTTAGAGTTTAATCTTTCCAAAAGTAAAAAGTATATATGTGTTTGTGGGTGTACATACATACACACATTTAGTCTGTCACTCAACTAATACTAAATACAATTATTTATATATAGTATATATATACACTTACTAAATACTATTATTATCCTTGCTTTACAAATGGCATAAGGAATGAGAGTGTGGATGGCTCCTCAAGGTCATATGTGAACACAGAAATTCTACTGCATCCTCTGTGATGATTCATCATATTCAATGATATTGATGCAATTTACTTTACGTTCCCTTTTTGGTGAAAATTTTCAAGGTGCATGTATGTTTTTTACCATCACAAACAAGAAACACCCTAACATAAAAATCTTGGTGTACATGTGTAACTACATTCGCAGGGTAAATTCTTAAAATTGCTGTTAGGTCAAAGAGTACAGTGATTTATTTTCAGAAATTCTCCCTGATTTATACCCCAGTCCTTGGTGAACCAACATGCCCTCTTCCCAGGCCCTCCTCCACAGCATTCACTCAGCCTTCACCACCTGTGCCTCTAGGTCAGGGCTCACCAACCCACATTCCAGGAAGGTTCTCATTAGGTCCTGCCTGGGAGGGGTTGTGATGCAGACAGCACCCCACCTTTCTGTCTCTGGGTTAATGCCTTTCCATTTTCACACACTGTGCATCTGGGAAATCTAGCTGGAAGTGGGCTTTTTTCAGCTCTGAGCCACACAGGAATAATTCATATATCTGAAAAGTAACTTGTATATTGATCCAGAAACATTGCAGGAGTCCAGCTCTTTCATTAATTATTTAATAATGGGTTGTTTCATTTTTATCTATTCTGACTTCTCTGTCTAACTCAGATTAAAAAAAAAAAAAAAAGACAGGTAACCCTGAGCACATACTTCATCTCAGTGGAAAGCATTTGGCCTGCCAATTCACATTAGCTCAAAAAAGTGACCCTGCAAACCTCCAAGTCATTCAGAACAATACATCCCATAGACTGCTCTTCTGCCCTGACTTATTCTTGTTTAATATTTGGGCAAGAAACTAAAGGAGCATTTAGTTTGAAGCAAAATGCCTGTCATATTTTCTTGGAATAAGGCAAAAGCAAATCTAAAACATCTTTCAGTGGAGTGAACCCAAATTGACAGGAATATTTGTAATTGCTTCCATTTTGTATTTTAGCCAATGCACAACTACATTCATCAGATTAATAACAATAAGCTGGGACTCCCAGGGCCTAATACCCAGGGCTCCATTCTGGACCTCCTGGCCTGATATTTAAATATCTATTGATGATAATTGGATGACAGATAGCAATGGACTCAGCCAGAAAGAAATCAATCGCTGGCAAAGGCACAAACCATGTCGCAGCCCTGTAGATACGGCACCAAGAGAAATGGGGGTGAAGAGACCTTTGAAAAGATGTGAAAGCTAAGAAATTGAGTCTTGGCTCGGCACCTGTGGCTCAATCGGCTAAGGCACCAGCCACGTACACCTAAGGTGGCAGGTTCGAATCCCCAGCCTGGGCCCGCCAAACAACAATGATGGCTGCAACCAAAAAATGGCCGGGCGCGCTGTGGCGGGCGCCTGTGGTCCCAGCTACTTGGGAGGCTGAGGCAGGAGTCTCGCTTGAGCCCAGGAGTTGGAGGTTGCTATGAGCTGTGATGCCATGGCATTCTACCCAGGGGGATAGCTTGAGGCTCTGTCTCAAAAAAACAAACAAACTATTTATTTCCATATTTAAACTATTTTTGTCTGGCTTGGCTCCCATAGTTCAGCGGTTAGGGTACTGGCCACATATACCAGGGTTGGTGGGTTCAAACCCAGCCTGAACCTGCCAAACAACAATGACAACTGCAACAAAAAAATAACCAGGCATTGTGGTGGGCTCCTGTAGTCCCAGTTAGTTGGGAGGCTGAGGCAAGAGAATCATCTGAGCCCAAGAGTTTAAGGTTCCTGTGAGCTGTGATGCCATGGTACTCTACTGAGGGTGACATAGTGAGACTCTGTCTCAAAAAACACCCCCAAAACAATTTTTGTTTACTTTTTATTATGGAGAAATGTAAATGTATACAAAGCGGTTTATCTTTGCTATTTTAAAAATAATTAGTACATATTAATTTTTTTCAGTTTTAATTTGAATATAGTAAATATCAATAACACATGTAAGTAAAGCTTTTCAGTATCTTCAGTAATTTTTAAGAATATAAAGGGTCCTGGCTCAGTGCCTGTGGCTCAAGTGGCTAAGGCGCCAGCCACATACACCTAAGGTGGTGGGTTCGAATCCAGCCTGGGCCCGCCAAACAACAATGACGGCTGCAACCAAAAAATAGCCAGGCGTTGTGGTGGGCGCCTGTGGTCCCAGCTACTTGGGAGGCTGAGGCAGGAGACTCGCTTGAGCCCAGGAGTTGGAGGTTGCTGTGAGCTGAGATGCCACGGAACTCTACCCTGGGGGAAAGATTGAGGATCTGTATCAAAAAAAAAAAAAAAAAGAACATAAAGGG
>CAUYQV010015773.1:0-10709 GCA_963574575.1 Galagoides demidoff | reverse complement strand
GGGCTGGGGATTCGAACCCGCCACCTTAGGTGTATGTGGCTGGCACCTTAGCCGATTGAGCCACAGGCGCCGAGCCTGCAGTAACATTTTAATTTAATCAAGACCCACTTATTTATTTTTGTTGTTACTATATTTGCCTTTGGGGTCTTAATCATAAATTTCTTGCCTAGGCCAATGTCTATAAAAGTTTTTCCTGTGTTTTCTTCTAGAATTTCTGTAGTGTCCTGCCTTACATTTAAATCTTACCCATCTTGAATTAATTTTTGTAAATGATAAGACCCAGAGGTCCTGTTTCATTCCTATGTACATGGTCCAGTTTTCTCAGCACCATTTGTTAAAATAGGGTTTCCTTCCCCCAGAGTATGTTGTCTACTTTATCAAATATCAGTTGGTTGCAGGCAGATGATTTTTTTAATTATTTTTATTTTTTTATTATTTGGGGGGGCAGTTTTTTTTTAGCCGGGGCTGGGTTTGAACCCGCCACCTCTGGTATGTGGGGCTGGTACCCTATTCCTTGAGCCATAGGTGCTGCCCCCAGGCAGATGATTTTATTCCTGGGTTCTCTACTCTGTTCCATTGGTATATGCCTCTACTTTTACACCAGAACCATGCTGTTTGGTTACCATAGTCTTGTAGTATAATTTGGAGTCAGGTAATGTGATGCCTCCAAATTTGATCTTTTTGCTTAAGATTGATTTGGCTTTTGGGGCTGGAGTTGGGAGAGAGGGATGTTTGTTTGTTTGTCTGTTTTTTATTGGTCCAAATGAAGTGTAGAATTAATTTTTTCTAGATCTATGAAATATAACATTGGTATATTGAGGGGGACTACATCAAATCTGTAAATCACTTCAGGCATTGTAGACATTTTAATAATATTGATTATTCCAATCCATGAGCAAGGGATGTATGCCCATTTGTTTGGGGCATCTATGATTTCTTTCATCAGTGTTTTGTAGTTCTTGTAGAGGTCTTTAACCTCCTTGGTTAAGTATATTCCCAGGCATTTTGTTTTCTTTGTAGCTGTTATAGATGGTACTGGGTCCTTGATTGGACTCTCAGCTTGACTGTTACTAGTATATAAAAATGCACATTAGTTCACATGAACTTTTTAACTGAGGTTTTATTTGTCAATTCTAGGAGTCTTTTGTTGCAGTCTTTGGGATTTCCTAAATAGAAGATTATAGCATCAGCAAACAGGGATAGTTTGGCCTCCTCCTTCCCAATTTGTGTGCTCTTTATTTCTTTCTCTTACCTGAATGTGTTAGCTAGGACTTCCAGTGCTGTGTTGAATAAAGTGGGGACAGTGGGGACATTGGGCACCTTTATTTTGTTCCAGTTGTTAGGGGGAATGCTTTCAACTTTCTTATGATATTGGCTATAGGTTTGTCATACATGTATTTCATAATTTTGAAGTATGTTCCTTCTATGCCTCTTTTGTTGAGGGATTTTATCCAGGGTGCTAGATTTTATCCAGGACTGTTTCTGAATCTACTGAGATGATCATATGGTCTTTGATCTTGTTTCCATTTGTGTAACAAATCACATTTATTGATTTGCAAATGTTAAACCATCCTTGCATCCCTGCAATAAAACCCACTTAATCATAGAGAATTATCTTTTCTGTTCAATGAAAATTTATTAGATATCACCTAGGTGCCAGACAGCATGCTGTAGAGAAAATTGACAAACAACTTCATCCCAATCTCGCATCATCCTCAGAAACCTAATTTCTTCTCAACACAACAGGAAAAACCAAAGTAAGAAGATATTGAATACATTAGTTCCTAGAAACATCAAAGAAGGCAGAACAACTGCAACAATAATAAAGTTCTAACAGCTTTGTCAAAATGAGAAGGTTAAACTCAGCGGTGATTAGACTATTCTACTGACTTGAGATTGACTACGTGCCACCCCCACCCTGCCCCGTGGAGCAAGGCAGGGTCTCTATTATTAGAGAGACCACAAGGTGGCCTCTAAGTATGACCTAAGATGCAGGCTCTTGGGAGGGAGAAGAGGGGTTCAGGCCTCAGGATGGTCCTTACCTTACACAATGAAAAATTTTCTCAATGTCTCTGGCTGGAAACCAGTTTCCCAATTGGTTTTTTCTGCAACTACATTTTTTTTTTCACCATATTAGGTCTTTTTGTTCCTCAACAGTATCTCAGCGAGGTGCTTTCTTCGACAACACATATACTAAAAACTAAAACAATACAGAGAAGATTAGCATGGCCCCAGCCCAAGGATGACACGCAGATTTGTGAAGTGTTCCATATTTTCAGAAGCAAGTATCCAATATACTCAATACTAATATGAAGCCAGTAGATGACCTAATACACACCCACACAAGAGAAAAACTCAAATCAATTCAAGGTGGGGTGAGGGGGAGGAAAGATGGGGTGGGTGTGCTCCCTCTAATGGGCACAATATCAGGGTGTATGGCACACCTCTCGGAGGTGGGATAAAACAATAAGAGGGACTCTAACAAATGCACACATTGTAACCTAATTGTACCTTCGAATTAACCTGAAATAAGAAAGTCAATAAATTTAAAAAAACAATATCCCAGTGGGAAAAATAGGACAATCATTGCCTCTATTTCACATACGGAGGAAGAGATACCGCAGAGAGGGTGAGCAGCTGGCGGGGTCCCCGAGAGGTGCGTGTTGAGGCCGGGATGCTTTTCTTCCCACCACACTTCCCACTCCCCGGCTGTCCATCCAGACATCCTTAGTGAGGTCAGCCTGAGAGACCCAAGACTGGGTCAGCCTCTTCCTCCGGAGTACTCCCCAATCTGGCAGGCATTCTTGTCTTGGAGGATTAGGACCAAGATAGTCTGTATCATAATCCTCTGACCCAAGGAAAAGGCAGAGTCCGATCACAGAACACATTGGCCACCACAACATTTTTCCTTCTTGAAGACATCTGGGTTTTCAGTTCCTGCTGCTCTGTAGAAAACAGCCAGCAGAGTGAGGCCTTCTGGGTAGAATCATAGCCTGCTCCATCTAGAAGGTGAAGTACAAAGTAGATGATTTCCATGTCATTTTCCATCATCTGGTTGCCTGGTTATCCAGTCCTGTACAGGCAGTGGTGAGACAGAGCTGTCACGTGACCCAGAAATCTGTGTGCAGGGAGATTGCTCAGTAGTCACATGGTTGTTGTTGGTGGTGGTGGTTTAGTCCAGGAGTTTTAAAATCCACTTAGTGATCAATGCCCATTCCAGGCTTATTTAAAGCAAAACAGTCTCTTGCCATTGAAGTTGGCCTTTAAATTCTCTTTAAAACGAAAATATCAAACCATCCACTGATTTGTATAAAAGCCACAATAGCATCTTCCGCCTGTGTGGTGTTTCCTTAGAGACCCAAAGGTGGCCTGGCAGGTAGGCAGGAGGCTCTGGGTCGGCAATTCCAGAGCGTTTTATCCTGAGTCATCTCTCTTGAAGTAGGTATGATGGTCTTTAGACTCAATAAAACATCAGAGCGAGGATGAGAGATTTCTAGTGTCCCCAAACCAGATCAAGGTGTCTGTAAAGCAGCTGTCCTTCCACAGTCAGCAGGGGGGCAGCCCAGGCAGGAAGAGCAGAACCAGTCTCAGGCAGACAGTCTCTGAGGCTGAAAACCTGCAACTACATGTTTTTGGATTATTGTGGAACACCAAAAATGCCACTGGAGGAGTTTGTATAAGTCTACCCAGAACAAATTCTTGCTTCCCTCCTCAGAAGCCAGATCTGCCGCATTCAGTTGTAACACCAGGAGCCGGCAGACACGTCCATCTGCGTTTACACTCTCGTCCATCTGTGTTTACACTCTGCGCGACCTGGGGCTGCTCCAAAACCTTAGGTTCATTCCTTTGAGGGGGCCAGGACTGAGCCCAGGTGTTGCCAATAGCAAACAAGTTCATCTCAGCCCACAGCTGTGTCTGGTTGAAAGCAGCATGGTGAGAAAGCATGGTTTTCTACCAGAAGTACTGAAATGGGATGGTAGATGCGAGAGAAGGATGGACCCCACTTCAGGTATAATTAAGTAATAGAAATTTATTGATCATTTGATACACCTACAGGTGCACCTGCAGGGGGCTCTTGTGGTGGGCCAACAAGAAGCCTCAAATAGTGGGGGAGAAGTCTTTTTATACCATTATTCTGCATAGTCATGGTGACTAGCAAGCTAGAGCAATACAGAAGCCAATCATAGCAGTTAGAAGGGGGTCGCAGCGTAGGGGTACATATTGATTCATACACCACAAGCTATATCACAAGTATATTACTTCATGATCATAAGATGGGGTATGCCATAGAGGTTTACACAATTCACGGTGGAGGTACATGTTTACTTAGGGTACATCAGCTCATAATTCAGGAGTACAAAACAAGTGTTGGGTAAATTTCTGAGAACAACTCAGGACCTTTTTATCTGGAGCTTTATTTGGAATCCAACCCTCCCTTCCTCAACCCCTCCTTGCATACTTCCTCACTTTCAGGCTATTTCTCCACCCTTGAGAGGGCTGGAACTAAAAGCTTAGGAAAGGCTTCCTTTTCAAGTGTAAGGGGCTTTTCCCTACTGGTCTTAGGGAGGGGGTCAAGGGCTGGGGGCTTGGTTATTACAGTACAGGGTATGAGGGTGAGGATAAGGTGATCCTCCCTGAATCCCGTGTCATCTTTCACATCCTAAACACCACATTCCTGAAGATCCATAAGGGGGCAAATGAGATCGACAGCCTGAAGAACATGGTTCCTGGTAGCTTCAACCTCTTCTCTAAAGGCAACAGGAGCCAGAAGAAACTTGGTACTCAGTCGGCTCCACTGGACCCACAGACTGCAGAACAGACTCTCAGTTCAGGGTGGTAGATAACACACATGTAGTATTTGGCCCAGATGGGGATTGTGTCAGACTATCCACAACCACCAGGCAATATGTCTTAATTTCTTGGGGATGGCCTCAGTGCCGAGAGCAGAGACGGGGGTGAGAGGTCACAGTCAGAACATGCTCATCTTACTTCTCCATGTGGCTCCTTGGATGGTCAACAAGGCTAAGCCTTCTCAGGAAGGCCTTCTATAAACTTGGCCTTGGTAAGGCAGAGGGCCTGCTTTATACCCTTAAGAAGGCTGCAATGCTGATAGAAATTGTAACAGGCCTAGTCTTTGTACAGTGGCTGATTATGCATCAAGGGTGAGCTGTGGGACTGACCTCAGGTGCAATCAGCCAGGGTGTCAGAGCAGGCAGGTCCGCTGTGCTCCTTGTTTACCTCCCGGCATAGGAGAGGTGCTCTATTCCCGGGACCTCATACGCTCCATCCAGGAGAGGAAATTTCCACGTGGAGCATATGCCCCACTCATACTTCCCGTTTCTGAGGATTCCCACAGCCCCCAAAGCTGAGCCATCAGCCAAGCAGACACCAAGACCATAAGGACCTGGTCTCCTAGAGACCCCCAACTGGAAGGTGCCATCTCCCATGTCCCCCTCACCGTGCAGGGCCTTGCATTTTTCTGGTATAGTGAATGGAGTTGTTACCAAGATCACTATGTGTCACAGGTTATTAGTCCAGAATTGGCTTTTAGAACTTTTTGTGAGTTCCTGGTAAGGAAAAGATATAATAAAGACAAAAGGAGAGATACGGCTAAAATGCTGTGATTGCCTCTTGTAATTTTAAATTTTTTTAAAAATCTCACTTTTCAGAGTTTTAAATTTGTTACATTGGAGACTATTCTGTTGTTCAAAAGGTAACTGAGACCAAATAGCAAGTAACATATCTCTCTTTGATCCAAAAGCAACAATTTATTTAACTTTCACAGGTCTTTTTTACAAGGGGAACTCACTTTGTTCCCAGAATGCTGGTCCACAGGAGGGTAAAACCTGAAACATTTCACCTCCTCATAATGTTTGCTGCCCCCATACTGCAAATACTTCTTAAATGACTGAAATAACTCATATGTATTATGTGTTGTTGTGTTTTATATATATAAATAAATTATATATAAATTAAATCATAGCTGTGTACATTAATGCAGCCATGGAGTACAATGTGCTGGTCTTATATACAATTTGAAATATTCTCATCCAACTGGTTAACATAGCCTTCATGGCATTTTCTTAGTTATTGTGTTAAGACATTTATATTCTACATTTAGTAAGTTTCACATATACCCTTGTAAGATGCACCACAGGTGTGGTCCCAACAATTACCCTCCCTCCACCCATCCTCCCCTCTCCCCTCCCCTCCCTCTCCTCTTTCCCCATATTCTTGGACTATAATTGGGCTATAGCTTTCATATGAAAGCTATAAATCAGTTTCATAGTAGGGCTGAGTACATTGGATACTTTTTCTTCCATTCTTGAGATACTTTGCTAAGAAGAATATGTTCCAGCTCCATCCATGGAAACATGAAGGAGATAAAGGTAGCTTTGTTAGATTTCAATTAAATTTATTTTAAACATGGCTTTAGGGAGTTAAAACAAAATTGACAAAAGCCAAATAAAGGTTATTCCAGTAATTCAAGGATGGCTCAATACAGGAAATTTTTTAATATAATAAAGTATTTTAGTGGAATAAAGGAAAAAATGATACAATCATATCATGAATTCTGAAGACACATTTGATAACAATCAACATCCATTGCTTATAAAGTCTCCTAATAAGAATAGGACTACTAGATAACCTCCTTAAAGTGATTTTTAACATGCTGTATGTTTATTACCTTTGCCCTAAGCCCCATGCTTTAGAGCCCAACCCCACAGCTGGACCACCCTGAGGGTACCCAGGACCACAGAATTCCCTACTTAAATGTCCTCAAGCCACTTAAGGGATAGCATGTTCTCTTTCTTGGGTTCATCCTCCAGGGGGTAGATCACATACCATGAAATTGTGCACACCCAAGGTCCTGGCAATAACCAAAGAGTGGCTGTTTCCAGGGAGTGCAAGCAAAGCTTACATGTTTGGCTGGAAGTATCATGATAGATGAGCTGAGAGCATCAGGCCCTTCATGTGAGGCAGAGGTAGCAGTGATACTCACAGAGCTAACAGGGTTTGAATTCTCTATAGTGCTACATTCCAGCACAAGCTCTGAAGAGTCCTAAAATTCTGTCATTGAACCTGGGTTCTAGATCTTTTTTTTTTTTTTTTATTGGTTTCTGTGTACATTGATGCGGTTCTAGATCTTAATGAAGAATGTTTCTTATGATAAACAGTTAGATTATGTAACAGTTTGGGGTTTATTAACAACTTCAAAATATGGATTGAAGTATGGCTTTGCTATGCTGGCTTTCATTTAGACCCCTGTCCCAGTTTCCATAAATGCCAGGGGCAGGCCACTGCAGCAGGAGGGAGTAGAGAACAGTTCTATCTCCGCAAAAACTAGTATCCTGCAAAAGGAGGAAAAACAGAAACAATTGTTTTCGGCTCAGTGCCTATAGCTCAGTAGTTAGGGCACCGGCCACATACTCCAGGGCTGGTGGGTTCGAACCCAGCCCAGGCCTGCTAAAAACAACAATGACAACTACAACAAAGAAACAGCTGGGCATTGTGGTGGGCACCTGTAGTCCCAGCTACTTGGGAGACTGAGGCCAGAGAATTGCTTAAGCCCAAGAGTTTGAGGTTACTGTGAGCTATGATGCCACAGCACTCTACCAAGGGTGACACAGTGAAACTCTGTCTCAAAAAAAAAAATTTGTAAAGCAGGAGCCACTGAAAATATCCACTACCACTTCTATGAATTAACATTATTCTATAGACATTAGCCAAAACAATTAGATAAGAGTAAGAAGTTATGAACATAAACAATTCATAAAGAAAGAAGCAAATGACCATTATTTGTAGATAATAGAAACATCTGACTAGAACCCCTAAAAAAAAAAAAAAAAAGAGGATAGAAATCATTTTTAAAGTTCATTAAGTTGATTTAGAACAAAATTAATATATGGAGTCAATAGCTTTAGCCAATTAACAAATAATATAATAATAAAATATGGAAAAAATCTATTTTAAATTTAAACATAAATACATATGTAGAGTAATTTAAAATTTTTATTTTTATGTATATAAACCTACGAAAATGATCAGGACAATTCCAAAAAAGAATGATAATCAAGGAAAATGGCTGTCCCAGATATTAAAATCTATTATCTATAGTAACTAAAAATAGCATGAAGCTGTCTATATAGGCTGTGCAATGGAACAAAAAGAGGGTATCTAGAAGTGGATTAAAATGGATAAGAAAATTTAGTATATAATAAAGGAGTAACTTTGAATCAGTGGAGAAATTATGGATTTTTAAAAAATAATGTTGAACCATCTCATTACAATTACTATTTGGTGAGGTGGGAGGGAATGTAGTGGCTTGATAACCTAACTTCAAAGTATATCCCAGAGGCACAAAAGATGTTGATATCCAAAAATAAATCATAATAAAAAGTACTAGAAAAAGCAAGTAGATTTTTATAACAACTTGGAGAGGGGATAGATCTATCTAAGACACAAAGTCCAGCCCCAGCAAAAAAAAAAAAAAAAAATGAAAATTTGACTACACAAAAACTAAAATTTAGCAGAGGTAAATAATAAAGTCATGCACACATGTGTAATTAACATGATTATTATAAATAATAAAAAATAGTTGCAATACAAATGGCAACTGATTTCCAATCCCTCTCATACCTATGTAGACTTAATCTATAATAAACATGTGAATAAGGAAAAGAAACAATTCAATAGACAAGAAAATGGGGAAAGACCAAGAAATGATCATTCATCGAATAAATATGAAAAGACATTAAACTCATAATAAAGTAAATAAACTATAGCAAAAATGGAAGTTTTTAATCTTTCACACTATCAAAGATCAAAAATTTAATAATAAACTGTTGGTATGTATAGAGTACAAATCAGCACTCCCTTTTTCATCAACTCCACAAATACGGACATAGAAATTCATCCTGAAGATATTCTTGGTAGATAAGTGTGAAAACCAATGCAAAAGTCTATTCAGTGCCATGTTATTAGCCACAGCAAGAGAAAAACAACCAAAACATCCATGATCATGAAGCGGCTAGGTCACTATTGGCACCCACTCCAACTGAGCACCAGGCAGCCCCCTTTTAGAATACTAAGTCTAAGATGGAACATAATCTTCTTAGCAAAGTATCTCAAGCACGGAAGAAAAAGTATCCATATCCAATGTACTCAACCTTACTATGAGACCAATTTATAGTTTTCTTACGAAAGCTATAACGCATGGTGGAGGAATCCTCCATTCCAGGTAGACCCAAAACAGCTAGAGACACGCACACCCCAGGGGCCAGGAGAGGAGTTCCTGCTCCAGGCACCCAAGCTGGGTGGGCCTAGAACTACTTGCTAGAGCCACATGCGCCCTGCAGGTGGTGGTGGAGGGGTCTACCACTCTGGGCAGGCCCAGAACTGTTTGCTAGAGCCATGTACGTCCCACTGACAGAGGTGGAGGAGTTCCCCGCTCCGGGCTCCCACGCTGGGAGGGCACAAATCGGCTTGCTAGTGCTGCACGCATCCAACGGGCAACAGTCAAGGAGTCCTCCGCTCCACCCCAACTACTCCGGCAGGGTTGAACTAGGACTGCTCTGGTCGCTCGCATACCCTGCACTACCGCTGCCATCCCCCCCCCTGCTGCTCCAGGGTGCTAGGACTGATCTAGCTACTACAGTTCCCCTGTCCCACCAGTTGCCCTGGAGGGGCCGAACTAGGACTGATCTGGCTGCTGCTGGTCTCCTGCCTCCCGGTTGCCCTGGCAGGCTGAACGAGGTCTAATCCAGCCATGCACACTCCCGCGCAGCTGTTGCTGTTCCACTGCACCCCGGTTGCCCCAGCACCAGAGGACTGGGATAAGACAACAGACACATTCTGCCTGTCTCTCTGGGCAACCAGAAGAAGCCACCAACTGAACAGTTCTGATAAGGCCTCCAAACAAAGTAAACACAGCATGGGGCAGAATCAGGAGAAAAACTCTGGCAACTCAAATAACCAGAGTAGATCAACTCCTCCAAGGGAAAATGAGGAAGACACAATTGAAGACCCCATCCATAAGCAAATGGCTGGGATGTCAGAAATTGAGTTCAGAATGTGGATAGCAAATAAGGTTAACAGACTGGAAGAAAAGAAGGAATTAGGAGTTCAAGAAATTATTCAAAAGATATCTCAAGAAATTATTTAAATGATGTCTCAAGAACTCAACAACTTCAAAGATAAACTGATCAAAGATTTTGAAACACTGAGACAAGAGGTTGCAGCCCTCAAAAATTTGAAAGACATGGTGGAATCCTTCCATAAGAGAGTGCAACAGGCAGAAGAAAGGATCTCTGATTTTGAAGACAAAGCTTTTGAAGAAGCCCAGGAGCACAAAGATCAAAAGAAATGGAGAGCAAAAACAGATCTCACTCTCAGAGAACTCTCGGATAATTCGAAGAAAACTAATATTCACCTTATGAGAATCCCTGAAGGTGATGAAGTTGCTTCACAAAACACTGAGGCTTTTCTTCATGAAATTATGAAAGAGAACTTTCCAGACATGCCAAGAGATTCTGAAATTCAGATAGCAGATAGTTTCAGAACCCCAGCACGACTCAACCCAAACAAGACATCCCCCAGACACATCATAATTAACTTCACCAAAGTTAAGATGAAAGAAAATTCTGAAAGCAGTCAGACATAAGGAAACCATAACCTACAAGGGGAAGAGTATTAGGATGACTGAAGAT
>CAUYQV010015772.1:0-53008 GCA_963574575.1 Galagoides demidoff | reverse complement strand
AATGGAGGAACATATCATGCTCATGGCTGGGACGAATCAACATTGTTAAAATGTTTATACTTCTCAGATTCAATGCCATCCCTATTAAAATACCAATCCTATTTTCAAGACTTGGAAACAATGATTCTGCATTTTGTATGGGACCAGAAAAACCCCTGTATAGCTAAGGCAGTTCTTAGTAATAAAAACAAAGCCGGGGGTATCACCATACCAGATTTTAAGCTATACTACAAGGCCATAGTGGTCAATGTGGACAATATGGTGTTGGCACAAAAATAGAGACATAGACATTTGGAATCGAATAGAAAACCAGGAAATGAAACCAACAACTTACAACCACCTCATATCTCAGAATGTCCACTGGAGGAAAGACTCCTGACTCAATAAATGGTGCTGGAAGAACTGGATATGCACATGTAAAAGACTGAAACTGGACCTGCACCTTTCTCCACTCACAAAAATTGATTTGAGATGGATAAAGAACTTAAATTTAAGGCATAAAATGATAAGAATCCTCAAAGAAAGCATATGAAAAACACTGGAAGATATTGGCCTGGGGAAAGAATTTATCAAGAAGACTGCCATGGAAATTGGAAAAACAACAAAAATAAACAAATGGGATTTAATTACACTGAAAAGCTTCTGTACAGCTAAGGAAACAACAACCAAAGCAAATAGACAACCTACACAATGGGAAAGGATATTTGCATATTTTGATTCAGGCAAAAGCTTAATAACTAAGATCTATAGAGAAAAAAGCCAACAACTCCATACATCAATGGGGAAGAGAGATGAACAGACCTTCTCTAAAGAAGACAGAAAAATGGTTAGGAAACATATGGAAAATGCCTAATTATTAGAGAAATGCAAATTGAAACCACCCTGAGATATCATCTAACCTCAGCAAGAATGGCCTATATCACAAAATCTCAAAACTACAGATGCTGGGGCAGATGTGGAGAGAAAGGAACACTTTCACACTGCTGGTGGGACTGCAAACTAATACAACTTTTTGGAAGGAAGTGTGGAGAAACCTCAAAGAACTCAACCTAGACCTCCTGTTTAATCCTGCAATCACATCACTAGGCATCTATCCAGAAGGGAAAAAACCCTTTTATTATAAAGACACTCGTACTAGACTGTTTATCGCAGCTCAATTTACAATCGCTAAAATATGGAAACAGTCTAAACACCCCTCAAACCAGGAATGGATTGGCAAGCTGTGATATATGTATACCATGAAATACTATTCAGCCATTTAAAAAAAGGAGATTTTTGCAGCATTTGTATTAGCTTGGATGGAGGTGGAACACATAATTCTTAGTGAAGCATCACAGCAATGGAGATGCATGAATCCAATGCATTCAACTTTGATATGAGGACAATTAATGACATGGAGGGGGTGGGGGAAGGGGAGAGCAGACAGAGAGAGAAGGAAGCGGTGAGGGAAAGGAAAAGAAAAAAGGGAAAAGAAAAGAAAATAGTGACTAATTCTCACATAAATTGGATTTAATTTTGACCAAAGTACATTATTTGAACAATGATTTTTAATTCAATTTGTTAATATGTTGTTTAGGATATTGCATCCTCATTTATAAGTGAAATATGTTTGTGATTTTCCTTTATAATAATATATTTTTCCCAATTTTAATATCAGGTGTATCCGGATAAAGTAGAATGATTTTGAAGTATTTCTTTTTCTATTGTCTATAAGATTTGTCACGATCTGTTTTTTGAAATTACCTTCCATTTTTATTTATAAATATTAGTTGTCTATTTTTTGAGACTTTGGAAAAAACAGAAAAGAAGTTAACTGATGGCTCCATACTGAAGCTGAGAATCAAAGCATTCTGTGATAGACATACTTTTATCTGACAATGTGAATGGGGTTTTTTTGTATTGTTATTATTGTTATTGCTCCATATTTTGTCGCAGCAATCATCTGATTTCTTTTCCGAATGTATTTATCTTCCTTCATTCTTTACATGGTTTTTGTTTTTGTTCTTATCTTAAACATTGTTATTGTTATTAAATTTTAAGCCTCTTTAATTTTGTGAAAGGCAAAAAATGGAAACCGAATAAACACATGTATATGTATAGAGAAAAGAAAAAATAAAAAAAAGAAAGAAAAGCTCATAGTAATAGGCTGAGAATGTTTAGAGAAATCTTCATACTTTTTTTAAAAAGTAAATTTAGGAAAAATACTGATTGAGGAAAAATTTAAACATGAACCTTTCAAGGTGTATTCTTACGTCCCAATTCTGTCCCAGATGTTCCAAGTGTGACATTTGGTATGAGCCTGAGAGGATCACTGGGAAACTTCTAGATGAATAGATTCTCAAGGAAGGGGTGAAATGTGTCTGGTTCAAGGAGGGGGTGAGGTAAATCCAGGGTTTGGTGCCCAGCATAAAAATGCCGCCCAAAGGGGTTTTGACCACAGGAGAAAGATCCCTCCATCAGGTGAACTCTATCCTGATGCAGTGAGTCCTCTGCAAAACCTGATGCTCCTTGCACTGGAAGGTCCTATGGGTCTCCTTTTTACTTAGTTATCCTACCATAATGAGATGGTGCCCAGTCTCAGATCCTTCACAATTCCTTGTGTCAAAAGGTCATGTTGCAAGGATACATGTCAAATCTGTAAAGCATAGAGTATAGATGTCTGAACATAATAATTAAGTAAATGAGGTGAAGGCTATATTAACTAGTTTGATGTAAGCATTCCTAATTGTATATAAAATCAGCACATTGTATCCCATAAAGGCAACAATGTATACATGATCTATGTGTTATGACTTAATAATAAAAAAAAAAGTCACGTGTTCCATAAGTGTTCCTGACAAGAGGAAGCCTATCCCTTTCCCTCTCCTGGAAAGCAAAGAAGGGCAACCCCCTTCCCAGATATCCTCTTTACAAGGGGCTGCTCACCTGTCCTTGCTGGAAACAAGAAAGATCTCTACACTGAGGGCTGTAATTTGTTTTACATTCACACAGCCTGAAAGACAGAAGTGCGTCACTTCCCACATTTATTCCTCCTTCTAATAAACCTACTTCTGGAATCCTAGCAAGATGCCATATTTTCTTTCTCTACTAAAATTATTTTGATTTTTTTTCTCTTTTTACATTACTGCTGTTAAGTGCCATTTTCTCAAATGGGAGATTGGTGGAATCATAATTCTTAGGATAATTTTTACATATTGTTTCATCGTGAAGCTTATGATTAAATTGCTTTCCTTGAATTGTACTTGCATTTTGTGTCTATAGCATTTGTGTTGTTAACAAACCCTTAAAATAATCCAGAAACACAAAAAGAATTTATTTTGTCCTTTAAAATGACTTTAATTTTTTCTGTTGTCATACTGTTTCTATTATTTAAATAATTATACAGTAGCCAAATGGAAATTTCATATGATTATACTTGTTAGAATAATTTTTAAAATTAATTTATACCATATAAAGATAAATCTTATAAGTGAATCCTTTCTGTTGTATTTGATTCCTACACCATTTAAATATGGTATTTCTGTTGTTTTTTATTGGCTAAGTCTCTTTCCTATATCCAAAACCAGGGATTTTTATCTCTCTTTTAAAGTATAAATTTTCTCATTTGGCTTTGCTGCTGAAGGTACGTAATTGTGCAGCTCAGATGGAAGTGAAACTAGAATTGTAATTCATAGGATCGTGTTTTATAAATGTAGTTTATTTTAAAGTAAATTGCATGAGTAAATTGTTTTCTTTCTTTCTATTTCTAGTTTAAGTATAGTATATTAGTTGTTGAACTTTAACAAATACCTGGTACAGTAACAGGAATAGTGATGAGCTTTACATTATCAGTCTCCCATTTGGAAGTATTTGAAGCTTAGAACTGCTATGTGTGCAGCAAGGACTGAATTTACTTTAGTTATACCACTAATATTTATTTATTTTAAAAGAAAAACTCTTCTGGCTGTCATTGTGATGAGCATAAAATTCAAATCCAAACTCCTCCCCATAACCTTCACTAAGAGACAGCTTCCAATAGATAATTTTACAGGCAGATTGAAGGCCAAGATTGCTACAAAGGTTACTCACCAAAAAGTTTGAGTCGAAAGAAGCACAGGGAAATGGAATCAGGAATTAGGTTAAATTAGTCCTGAACCCCACTTTCTGTTTCCAGTTATAAAAAGTCAATATTCCCTAACTTTTGAGCCCATTTGAATCAGATGCAGTGTTACTAGCAGTCAAATTCCTACTAGCTGATGCTGTCTTCCAACACCATTTCAAGTGAAGGCAAAATTAAATATGACAATGAAATAGGAAATTTCTATAGAGAACTTGTATAATAAATCTTCACTCTCATGAAATTATTTTTTATACAGTTTCATATTCTGGATTTGGTAGATGATTTGATATGTCACCCAGAATCTCCTTCAGGAATAGGGATTTAATTCCTAACATCCACCCTGCTTGCTGAGAGCACTGCCAGCAACAGCCCTCAACAAACCGCCCCCTCTGGGATTTCCTCAGCTGGAAAGATTCACTTTGCTCAAGTTGTGTTCCCCGTCCCAGGACAGCTGGCATCCAACAACTGATAGAGGGGCGCATGTGTGCGAAGTCTTGGCTCCCTTGCCACAACTCAAGTCAACTCTTAAGAATCATTTTAGGTTCAGAGCCCCCTACGGTTTCTGTGAGGCTTATTTTAAGACTGTTTCAGTTTACTGTTACTTCTGCCTCCTCCTGCTGCCTTTCCTGTCCTTTTCTTCCCTTCCACACATACTCATCCCAAGAGCCTCCAGAGTAAGCTTTCTAGTGAATCTCTATTAAACAGTCAGTTTCTCAGAGAAGTTTACCTGCAGTTCAGGATAACACTTTGGTCCACAAACTATAAATGGTTACTTGGATTAACTTTAATTTCCCAAAGAGCAGAATACTATTTGAAAAATCTGAATTCCTTCAGTATTGATTCACTAGCAAGAATACCTGCTGGCCCTGAGTCAAGGACTCCTCACTACACTCCCAGATTGTGTTAACAAGCTGTCATCATAGTAAATGTTTAAGAGACTCGTACAATTTTACTTCCATTTATTGAAACTTTTAAAAAATATAGTACTTTGATTCTTTTAATTTTTTTTTTTTTTTTTGAGACAGGATCTCAAGCTGTTGCCCCAGGTAGAGTGTGTGGCGTCATAGCTCACAAGAACTTCAAATTCTTGGGCTTAAGCGATTCTCTTGCCTCAGCCTCCCAAGTAGCTGAGACTACAGGTACCCGCCACAATGTCTGGATATTTTTTGTTACAGTTGTCATTGTTGTTTTAGCTGATCTGGGCTGAGTTCGAACCTGCCAGCCTTGGAATATGTGACTGGTGCCCTACTGACTGAGCTACCAGTGTCGCCTGATTCTTTTAAATTTAATAGCCTCAATCTTAGACTACTAAATGTTTGAAATTGGTATTATTTTGCTTGGAATGGTGATATTCTTGGAAGGTCCCATGGTGAAGATGGTCTTTTGCCTATAGAGTATACGACTGTATTTTCAGACTGTCTCCTGATAACTTTCTTCCAACACTGTTCTCAAGGTCACCTCTTTCTTATGCCCACAACCACCTTACAGTTATTCATAATCTCCACAATCTATAGATCTGTTATTTTCTATTCCTTTTGTTTCATTTTATTTGCCTTTGACTTTCCCTTTTCTTTTCTGATCATTCTCCTGGGGTAATCATTTATGGGAAGGAATATATTCCCCTGAGACACTACTGCATAGAACACACATCAGTATCTTTGAAAATGGCTAATAATAGAGTCTCTTCTCAAACATATACAAGCCTTCAGTTTTCTGGATCACATCAAAGTGAATTTAAGCCTGCCAAGTGTTTATGCTATATTCTGGGATTAATACAACATGTCAATGTATACTACAGAATGTGTCACAAAGAGCTAAGTTTTATGACCAACTCAGAGAAGGTTGGCCCAGCCTAATGTGCCTGGCTTAAATATTATCTTATTCAGTGTAGAGAATGGACTCAATCTCCATTCTTTATAGGCCAGGAAATTGGCAGCTTTTACTTCCTGTTACCATTTATATTTCCCAGACTTCTAAGACCTTTTTACTTAACAGAGCATGTTTGCACTGAAATTAGAAAAACTGCATTGTATATAAGAAGGTATTTTTACAACCCATAATGGAGAAAGAAAGACCAAGGAAAAGGCAAATTGGGGGCATTATTTTCGTGTAGGAGAAAGTTAAATGAAAAATTATCAGTTTTCTCTTTCTAACTTTATTTTTCTTTTTCAGAGCTTCAAAGAGTATCATCAGACTAAGCTGTCTTAGGTCATCAAGCTATAATAGCTGATCAAATATATGCTTAGTAAGAACTTAGATTCTTATTTTGGCTTCTACCCCACATAAGTCAAGCTTTGAAAAGCCATAACATGGTGTAAAAAAGAAATCACTTAAGAAGTTAATCACAAATGATAAAACTTGTCAGTACCAATGGAGAGTTTATATTTGTATGAAGAGATGTTGAAGTGCCCAGATCTGTAAATTGAGATTATTTTTCCTTAATAAGGTAATGCTCTTAGAGATTCCTAGCATGAAGACGGTCTTTTGCTTCCAAATTTCTTCAGTCAGAAATTTAGGGTCAGTGTTAATTATGGAAAAGGAAAGCAAGGTCTGTTTGACACTAGCCCATTCCTGAAGAAATAGGATAGTTTCAAGCAATAGCTAGCTGCAGGAGGGAATTCACAGATAATTTCAGAATTTTTTTTCATGGAATGAATTATAAACAAAAGATGCAGCAATAAATCTTAACCTCCCCAAAGTGGAGGCGTATGAAAAACTATCAATCTGTGCAAGTTTAGAGATCATATAAATTTCAGTGAAAAATGACTAGCTATATTTTCCCTAGATGAAACACATATTTTAAAGCTCCTAGTTGTAGTTCCAATAACATTGGAAATGAAATGACTGGTCATAAAAACTTAATAAAATGGACTTTAAAATATTAGTGAGAAGAGTGGCATGTTTAATCCTATGCAAAAATGTAGAGTATTTATCAAAGAATGAAAGAAAAACATAAAGATTTTCAGAGGACATTTAAGTCTATCATCAACTAAAATACTGAAGTGAGCACCACACAGGGGCTGACGGATAAGTGATAAATTGATGGCTTGAGTTAATCTTTCTTATTGAAACAACTGGGGCTTCATAATCACGTAATAATCTTACGTGCCCAAGAGTAGCATCATCAGTGAGTGTTACCATGACTATGGGAGGAGAATCATAATGTGCTATTAATAACTTCATTGCTGCTAAAAAACCCTCCCATGAATACTCACTTGCACAGGGGAACAATTGGCCACTAAAGAAACAACACAATTTCTTTCAAGACAGGTTAATAACATTTGCCTCTAAATAAATTAAAATAACCAAGCACAATGCTATATCATTATGGAGAAGAATAACTTCTTCCAAAATTTAATTTGATGAATGGTATTAAAACCTTTCGTGAACAAATTTAATATGTATTGCACATTTTCACAGCTCTAGTTGGATTAACAATAAAAAAACAATGAAAAAGTATCTTCCAGTGTTGAAAGGAAAGGTTATTTTCTGATGCCTGAGGATACATGTGACTTAATTTTATGGATCATGAAGATAAGGCAGTCACACATGCTAAGTGAAAGAATTTCATATTAGGAAATTATAGGTGTCAGTTAAATGCGTTTAATTGCTAGATATGTCTTCCCTAAAGACTTTAAATGTAAATAGTACATATATTACTTTTGGATTAAATATAGTTCAGATTTTTTATACAGAGAAAGAATGGAAAGAGGAAAGTATAAAAAGACATATTATTTGCTTGCCCAGTCTGTGGAAGTTACTTTCATAATTAATAACCCATGGAGAATAATGCATTGCTTGATTCACTGGTGGTGTTAAATGCATCAGGTTAACTGTTTATTAAAAAAGAAAGGAATGTGTAAACTTCAACCAACCTAAGAAAGTACATGGGCTTTATGTCTTTGGGACTTAGTATTGTTTTAAAATCAATACCTGATTTATTCTTCCAGTTTTATGAATGGAAACATGAACAAAACTTAAAATGTACATAACTCGTGTATGTGTTGGGTCCCTTCCTTCCCCCTTCAAAGGGTACAGTATCTGTAATCGACACTGGAATAATAGACAAGCTTGGAATTACTTCTATTCTACCTCTCCTTCTCCCTTTCTCAAGAAGATGGGCTTATTTCTGGGTTCATGGGTTTTTCTCAGGGACCTCTGGTTCTCCCATCACCATAAGGAGTTTTAAGACATAGTCCTACAGTACACCCTGCCTGGAACCCTACATTTCTTGGAGCCAGGAAAGGGCTAAGATTGAACAGACATTGTTTCCTTTTCTATAATTAACATTGACTCTAAATTTTTGACTGAAGAAATAGGATAGTTTCAAATAGCAACTAGCCCTGGGCGGGGGGAATCTATTAAGTATTCAGGTACGTGGGTTTTCCCTTCAGTCTCAGTAGACTATTCCCAATTTTAGGAGAACCTAAAAGGCATTTTCTATATTCCAGGTTTCAGATTCAAGTGTTCTGCCTCCTACCCTTAATGAGTGATCTAAGTCTTCAAGTACCCCGGTTCAAATTTCCATACACTCCCCCCTTAATGCCGTAATAGAAAACTTTCCTTCTACTTAAGGGACTCTTTATAGCTTTTTTCTCCCATATTCTCCCTGCTCCTAAGTAAAGACAAAAGTTAGTGACAACAGTTAATAGCTATGACATAAGTATTTGGTCATTCAATGGTTCTCAAACCTGTTTATACACTGTAATAACCTGGAGTTCATCTTAAAAATATTTGTTACTCAGCATCTCCACCCACACCCCAAAGTATTTTATTTGATTAGTGTGATGGGTAGTGGGGTACCAACTACAATCCCAAAATCAGTTGCAGAAACAAAGACTGTAAGAATGATTAATATAAAAAAAAGTGTGACTAGTATATTTCTCTTATTTTGATATAAATATTTGTATATTATGATGGTTAATTAAGTGTCAGTTTGTCTGGGTATGTTGCAAAGAATTTGGCTAAGATTATTCTGGATGTTTCTGTGAGGGGTTTTTAGATGAGATTAACATTTATTTATTTTTTATTTTCTTATTTTTTGAGACAGAGTCTCACTATGTCACCCTCGTTAGAGTGCCAGGGCATCAAACTCACGGCAACCTCAAACTCCTGGGTTTAAGTGATTCTCTTGCCTCAGCCTCCCAAGTAGCTGGACTACAGGCTCCTGCCATGATGCCAGGCTGTTTTTGTTGCAGTTGTCATTGTTTAGCTGGCCGCGGCTTGGTTCAAACCTGCCAGCCTTGGTGTATGTGGCTGGGGCCATAACCACTGTGCTATGGGCACCGACCTGAGATTAACATTTAAATTGGTTAACTTTAAGCAAAGAAGATTGCCCTCTATCAAGTGGGTGAACCTCATGTAATCAACTAAAATCCTGAAATGAACAAAACACTAATCTACCCTATGCAAGAGGACATTCTGTAGTAGAAGACCTTTGGATTTGAACAGCAGCATCAGCTTTTTCCTGGATCTTCAGCTTGCTGAATTACCCTATGAACATGCCAACCTCCATAGTCTCCTGAGCCAGTTCATATTATGGGTCTGACTTGTGGGTCTAAGCTGACATCTTGGCAGAAGCCAGAATAGAGATTGTTTTATATCAGCAAAAGCACTGCCAGCTTGGACTAAAGGGAACAGCAATGGGACAAAATGAAGGAAGGCTGTCGGACTTCTGGGATTCTACAGCACAGAGAATGTGGCTGTTTGGCTGTACATGTGCATTATCCTATGAGAAAAGGAAGAATGATCTGAATCTTCCCAGGGAGATTCAGAGACTGAGAGGCCTTCTACTCCCTGCATGGGGGAGCATCCAAGTTTAGTAGATGAGATTGTCTCTTTCTCTGCTGGCTGGTATTGCTCAGTGCCTCAGAGTTGAGGTGGCACCCAGGGCTGAGAAGCAATATTGCTTCTCCAGTGGACCTACAAGGCAGAACACTGAGCCGAAGAGATTTATTCCCATGTTTGAAAATCAAATGGAATTAGCTTTGGTGCATTTCGAATTTCTTGGGAACTGCCGGCCTTTTCTCCTTTTAAATTTCTCCTTCTTGGAATGGGAATGTCTATCCTAAGCTTGTCCTAATATTGTGTTTTGTAAGCACATAACTTGTCTGGTCTCACAGGTTCGTGGCTAGAGGAATATTTGTCTCAGGATGAATAGTATATTGAATTTCACTTATACCTGAATTAGAAAATATTTAGATAAGTCTTTGGACTTAGAGTTGATGCTGGAATGAGTCAAGACTTTTGAGGCTGTTGGGATTGGGGAAAATATGTTTTGCATATATGAAAGGCAAGCATTTTAGGAGGCCAGAGAGTAGAAGATTATAAATTGAATTCCTCCCTCTGCAAAATAAATACATTGAAGCTCTAATCCCCAATGCCACTGCCTTTGGAGATAAATCATTTAAAGAGGTAATTGAGGTTAAATGAAGTCATCAGAGTGGGGCACTAATCCAATAGCACTGGTGTCCTTATTAGAATAGAAAGGGACATCAGAAGTAAGCTTGCACAGAGAAAGGGTCACGTGTGTTCATGGAGACAAGGCAGCCATCTATAAGGAGAAACCAAACCCACTGATGGTTTCAACTTATTGTTCTAGGTTTCAGAAATGTAAGAAGCAAACTTCTGTTGTTTTAGCCAACCCATCTGTGGTATGGCTCTGGCAAACCAATACAAGTAGTCTGGGGCATTTTAAAGCACTTTTAATATGAGGCTATATTTGAAAAACACTCAGCTCGATATGGGCAGTGGTTTCCTGAAGAAGCAGGGCATAAAACTGAGATTTCCTTACACTGCCAACCGTCATACTGAGTTCTCTGTCTGCCAGTTCTCTTATTACATTTAGTGTATCTCCTAAGAAGAAAAAGTCACTTTCCAGTCACACAAAGTGTAAATATGTACTGTACTAATTAGCCAGGCCTTCATTCTGGTCCTGGGGCCCATGGGATCTTGTACTGAGAAAGAAATGTTGTTTTCTGACATGTCAGGGTTACTAGCGGAGTAAAAGTACACTATGACAGCCTCCAGGACCACTCCATTTTCCACCCAGAAAAGGGCAAAGCCTCCACTGAATAACTTTAAATAGTCAATCTGCCTCTGAAGGACAACAAGGGCTTTTATAGGGTTTATTTTGTTCCAGGAACTAACTTGAGTGCCTTATTTTCATATTAATTTATTTAATACTCATTGTGATTTTGTGAGGTCGCCATAGTGTTGTCTCCACTTTATAGATGAGTCTATTGAGGTCCCAAACCATTAAATAACTTATTTAAGGTCAAAGGAGTGAGAGAACCAGGAAGCAAACCCAGACAATCCGACGCCAGAGCTCATGCTCTTCACTGTTTGGCTACAATATCTTTTAAAGCAGGAAGGAAAATTCCCATCTCATTTCTGATTTCACCTTTTAAATTTGCTATACATTTTATGTTTTCTTTTATTCAACACATATTTGTTGAGGACCTCCTATGTGAAGTTATTATTCTGAACTCTGGGGATGTAGTGGTGAACAAAAGTGTATTTTAAAAAATCCTTCTTTCATGCAACTTTGATTCTAATGCACAGACAAAAATAAAGAAAGCAGGAAAATATATGATGTTTTAGTTGGTGAAAAATACTTGGCACAAGGAAAAGCAAGTTCAAGGAGAACATAAATAATGACGTGCTCAAAATTAGTATAATCTTCTAGTGTAAATAGAACGGAGTGAAAAAATTCAAATTGTAGGCGAAACTGTCAGGGCATGAATGAAATTGTGTGGGTGCTAGGGCCATTGTAAAGGCTTTGTCTCTGAGTAAGAAGGAAAACAATCAAAAGACTGGAAGTTAAGGAGTGGCATAATTTCATTTATTTTTTAAACTATTTCTCTGGATTTTAAAAATAATAGATGGGTGTAACACAGGGAATAGCAAGAGCTGAAGGGAGAAATCCAGTTTGAAAGGAATTGTAATAATTACAATGAGAGACAATCATGCTTCAGACATGAATGATAAGGTCATGTGTGTCAAGAAATCAGCAAAGTGTGGATGAAGGTAAAGAAATAACTGATAAAATCTGCAAAGGGATTAAATATGTAGTATAAGATAAAAGACTACAGTATGTCTTCATGTTTTTGACTTGGGCATCTGAAGAATGGAATTGTGATTCACTAAAATGATGTCTTCACCAGAGAAGTATATTTGGGGGAAATATCATCAGGTCAGTTCAGGTCCCATTAGCCTGAAGTACATTCTAGTCATTTAAGCAGAGTGGTCAGGTGGGCAGTTGGATACCTGAGTCTAGAATTCAGAAGAAAGCTCTAGTCCTCTGGTCTTCAGGTCTACGACTAAGAGACCTGAGTACATAGTTGGTATAATATAGTTGTATATATAATTTTCTATATCTATATCTATTTACTTTTAGAATAAGATTTACTATAGGGAATTGGCTTACACAGTTATTGAGACTGAGATGCCCCACAATTTTTCCTTTACCAGCTAAAGACTCAGGAAAGCCAGGTGTAAATTCTAGTCTGCATCTGAAGACACGAGAACCAGGCGCACCAAGGCTGTAAATAACAGTCCAAGGGCAGGAGAAGACTGATGTCTCAGTGCAAGCAGTCAGGCAGAGAGAGGGAATTGGTCTCCTTCCACCTGTTAGTTCTCCTCATGCCCTCAGTGTGGTAGATGACGTCCACCCACCCTGGGGAGGGAAATCTGCTTTACATCGTCCACCAACTCCAGTGCTAATCCCTTCTGGAAGTATCCACACAGACAAATCCAGACCCAAGGTTAAACCGGTCATCCCATGGCCCAGTCAAGTTGACACATTAAAAAAGCATCAGAGGGGCGGTGCCTATGGCTCAGTGAGTAGGGTGCCGGCCCCATATACCAAGGGTGGGGGTTCAGACCCTGGCCAAATTGCAACAACAACAACAACAACAAAGTAGCTGGGTGTTGTGGGCACCTGTGGTCCTAGCTACTTGGGAAGCTGAGGCAAGAGAATCGCCTAAGCCCAAGAGTTGGAGGTTACTTGAATTGTGATGCCACAGCACCCTACCAAGGGCGACAAAAGTGAGACTCTGTCTCTAAAAACAAACAAACAAACAAAATAACCATCAGAGTTGGTTTTTAAAGCCAGGGCCTAGATAAAACTACTTAGAATAGTGAGTCTTGAAGTGTAGAGCCAAGACCAGTAGTATCAGCATCACTGAGGAACCTGTTATAAAGGCAAGTTCTTGGGCGGTTGTAACAAGATCTTCTACTGTATTGTGCCATGTGAAGTGTCCTCCCATATATGATACATACCCATGTGTTTGGCCCAAACTTTCAGGAAAATGCTCCTTGAAAAAGTGGTGGGCTCTCTGCTGGAAGAGGCACATCTGGGGAGGGATAACACTCTTCTGATCGCACCAACATCTTGCAGCCCTTCCCTCTTTTCCATGAGTCCTTCCTTCCCTGCCATGTTGGGTGCCGTGGTTGAGATGTTCTTATGTGTGTCAGTGAGGAGGGAGCTTCTGAGATCTCCCTGTGGGCAGCCAGGTGAGTCCCTGGGGCATGCACAGGGCTCCTGGTCCACTCGGCTTAGCTAGGCTTCAGGCATCGGCCCTCTCCTCATGTGGTTACCACCCCCTCTTCTCCTCATGGCACTGGGCAGACTGCTCCCACCAGACCCCTGATCCTCTGGGGTTGGACTCCTATTTGCCCAGCAGGCACAGGTGGGAGAGAATGGTGGCCTTCTGGGGCCACCTGAGCTAAACTATCCATGTATAATGCAAATCCTTATTTTTCTTTCAAAAATTCAGACAAAAAGTGTGCTTTATACATGGCAGAATATGGTAAATTAGAAATTGCCAAGGTGGATTTTAACACTACACTTCTGCATGTTTTCCAGATAACACTAAATGCTATAGCTAAAATTTGAGAACCACTGTATTAGTCTGTCAGGGCTGCTGTAACAAAATATCACAGACCTGATCACTTAAACAATAGATATTTATTTTATCACAGTTCATGAACCTACAAGTCCGAGATCAAAGTGCCAGCAGACTTGGTTTCAGGGGAAGCCTCTTTTTCTGTTTGGTAGATGACCACGTTCTTGTGACATCTTTACATGTCCTTTTACTTTGTATGCAGAGAGACAGGAGAAGAGAGAGAGTGCATGTGCTCTCTGATATCTCCTTCTCATCTTATAAGGGTGCAAGTCCTAAATATTAAAACCCCACCCTCTGACCTCATTTAACTCTAGTCACCTCCTCAAAGGCTACCAATCTTCACATACCACGACATAGGGATTAGCTTTTCATCATTTGCGGGGAGGAGGTGAGAGATTGGGAAACCTAAAATAGTCTGGATCCTAGAACGTCAACTAAAGACAAAGTGTAACAAGGAGGAAGGAGTAATTATTGGAGGAAAAATAGAACTGACAGGTCTAGTAAGGGGAGAATTGAAAATTGACCATTAGATTCTGCTATGCGGGTTCATTGTTGGTCTTGACACAAGTTATTTCATTGGACAGTGGAAGTCAATGCCTAAATGGAATGGGTTAGAAATAAATGGGAAGATAAGAATTGTAGATATAAAGTATGGATAATGTGGTCAGGAAGCTTTTTAATAAATAGGAGAAGAGAAATAGGATGACAGATGAGGGGAAATATAGAAATTATCAATGTTATTTTTAAGAGAAATTACACAATGTTTGTTTTCTTATAGAAACAATTCTGGTTCTCCCCCCATCTTCCCTTCCCTCACTCCCTGGTCTCTGCTCTCTCTCTTTCTTCATCTCTTCCCCTCACTCTCTTTTCTCTCTCTCATATAAAATAAACTTATATTATTTTATCCTAAAAAAGGAAGAAATTCTGGAAAGACAGCAAACAAAATATTTCAGATGAGATAGGAGAAAATTTCTGGAGGGATATTCTTGTATAGATGAACAACAAGAATGTGGCCTTCTACAAACTAGAAAGAGAGCTTGCCCTGAAAGCAAACCAACCATGCTCGGGATTAATGCACAACTTCAGTTGTTGACCTTCATAATACTGGCAACACAGGGGGACAGAATAGAGTAATTAGACTTTCATGAGGTAATTAAAGGTTGTCTTTTTTTGGGGCCATGATTGCCAACTAAATCCATTGGTCCTTAAATGCTTCAAATGATTAGATTATGTCTCTAAACCTTGCAGATGTTTCGTGCCATTCAATGCTGAATTCATCATTGTTCCGAGTTTCTTGTACATCTAATAACAACATGTTATCTGAATACTGCAAATGGAGATAATCCACATGCCAACGGGAAATGTAATTTGTGTGGTGAAGAACAATTATAAACTAGAAAAACAGTGAATTTAATAAATCAAAAGTGGGTTGGCAAATCAGTCCAACAGACTTGTAAATTCTATCTGGAGTTTTCTTCACTGGAGTTGTGTGGACTCAACTGTTGAATTAATTCTGTTAATTTAGTTTCTTAACAGGCAGAATTAAATTTTACTATTAAGCTTTGTCTGCCTTCAGAGCACTAATGAGAAAAAGAAAAATGCTCATTCAAAGGGAACAAGAGAAGCAAGTCTCTTTAAGAGAACAATGTTCTATTTCAGAACATTTCTCAGATTTCATTTTTAACGCTTTACAGATGCTTTAACATGCATCAGAGAAGACAACACATTGCAAAATAAGATCATTCTTAATCTATGCGTTTCCTTTTAGTGCCACGCCTTTACACATGCTGCTCAGGGGCGGCTATTAAGTATCAGCAGACACAACTGAGCTCTCCTTTTCCCCTTGCCAGCCTTCCTCTTTTGTTTAACTGTGTCCATATTTAAATCTATAGATATAGGAAGGAGTGTTACTGTCCCAAGGAGCCTTCACAGAAGGACCCAGAACACCGATCAGTTAGCTTGTTCTTTGTATTAAATATAAATATCATGGTCTTCCTTTAAGGGAGATAATTTGGAACATGTACAGGGCAGGGAGAGATAAAGAGAGAGTATGAAAGCCCATACATGCATGTGTGAGAGACCACAAGCCTTTGGGGTAAAGGAATTAGATGATAGACTATCAGATGCTTGTATAGTTGGTCCCTTACTTAGGGTGGTTGGACTTACAATTTTTCAGCTTCAGGATGGTGTGAAAGTCTTACGCATTCACTAAAAACTGCACATCAAATTCTGAATTTCAATCTTTTCTTGGACTAGCAATATGCAGTGCGATGCTGCCTCAGGATGCTGGGCAGGAGGAGAGAGCCACGCATCCCTGTCGGCACAAGACCACAGAGCTGAAAACCTTGCACTCTACAGGGTACTGTATTCAAAAAATTACACGAGATATTTAACACTTTATAAGCTTTATGTTGGATCATTTGGCCCAGTTGCAAGCTAATGTAAGTGTTCTAAACACATTTAAAATAGGGTAGGCTAAACTCTGGTAGGTCAAGTGTATTAAGTGCATTTTCAACTAATGATATTTTTTATTAAAAATGGGGTTTATGTGGACATAACCACATTATAAGTTAAGAAGCCTTTGTAAATGCTGCTTCTTCTTCTTTTTTTGGGGAAGTTTTTGTCCAGGGCCAGATTTGAACCCACCACCTTTGGTATATGGGACCAGCGCCCTACTCCTTTGAGCCACAGGCACTGCCCTGTAAATGCTTCTAAGAAAAGACCTGAGAGACCTTTCATCTGATAAACTGTGCTTAGTTCCATGGGAGGACATCAAGCTGGCTGTCTGAGGTTGACCTTTGGAGCCTCGGAAATGGCCTTCAGTAACTTCCCTGCCTCCTTGGACATAGAAATAGTGACATGGTGAGGTTAGGGAGACAGTACCTTAGAAACCTCCCAAACTGCCTGTGTCCTCAAGACATTGAGGAAGAACATCACTGTTCCTGAGGTTATGGTGATTCATCACATCTTAGATCACCAAATAATCCTCTTACAGTTATAGTAAGAGGAAGCTGTGGCCAAAAGCAGCACGGAGCTTTCTGGTGGGAAACAGGTAACTCAGTGCCCAGCAGAGGCAGAAGGCACAGGATCAACGTGCATCTCCGAAACTAGTAAGAAGAGGCACTAACCAAGTAACAAACGTCTTCTTTTGATGCCAAGACCATACATAAGAAACCTTACCCTACTGAGAACCTAGATTATACCAATGGAGGGGGAAGAAGGAAGGAAAAAAACTGGTTATGCTCAGTTGAGAATTGAAATGACAGTGTCAGCTTGGAAATACTGCCTTTAGGTAGATAAGGGCTCAAGATTAAATTCAGTTATTGAAAAATAATATATATATAGTATGAATACACTTTGTAAACTCAGACCCCTTTTATGTACGGTCCATGGCATAGCCATTAAATTACTTTAAATTATTATGAGAGCAAAATTCTTCAGAAATGATCATAAAACTAGTTTTAAAAATTTAAGTCTTAGTTGTATTTACATGTAATGTGATGTTAGATGAAAATTTTCCTTTGACTAAGAATTTTATTTAAAGTACTTGTCTGTCGTAAAGAAAGGTATAAACTTGCTAAAATAAGCAAAATCCTTGCAGAAATGAGAACACTCCATGTTCTAAAAATGGGACCAGGAATGGAAAAGTACAGTTTGAAGGAATGTTCGAATTAGGGAGTGCATTGCTTAATTTCCTTTTTCCCTCTGAACAGAGACTGAAACCTTTTAATGAGAAAAGTAAAACTGCCAGAGTACACAGCTGAGAAACAGCTTATTCACAATAAATTAGTTACATTCATCAATAGTACACTTGTAACCTGCAAAAATAAACTAGAGCTTTAATTCTATGAACTCAAAATATTCATTCCATTCAGAAAAATTCAGAATATCATGTGAAGTTTCTTTGACTTACTTATGGTATGAAGAGGACATTTGGGAAGTGACTGAGGTTATTGAAAATTCCCCCACTTCGTGTAATCTATTTGCCAAAACTTTTGGATGAAAAAAAAAAAAAGTAAGTCACATTTTCATTTGTTTTATCTGTTTAACTTTGTACTTCCTCAAAATTCTCAAATTTTATAGCTTTCAGAGGGCAATTCTATTTCTTTGATACAATCAAACATGACTGAGTGCCTATACAAAGGACTTGAGAGAGTCCCTACCTCTTAATATTTCCAAGGAGGCTGTCAGGAGTGGGCTTAGAGTATATTTTTCTGGATCATCTCTTGTTTCAATGTCTTCCTTTGGTTGACTCAGCACTTTTCTTCTCCTAATACAATTCTTTTTATTGTACCAAACTTTTACTGAAGTTTTGGAAATAGCAAAGTACAGGCAATAACTTAAAATTGTAGTAGACCCCCTGTAAGCTGATCAACCAAGAGACTGTAGCAAACTGGTCAACATATGGAGATGGTCTCCATAAGGAACTAGGCCTGCTGTACTGATATGTGCATGTGGTACATGTCTGGTGTATGAAAATTAGGTCAACTCAAGGAGGCAATCAATGTAGAAAGGTGGCCAATTATGGAGGCTCTACTACGTTAGACATTTTCTTAAAAACCAGTATCGATTTATTTCTCATGATGATCTTATTCCTCAGAGGTCTACCTGCTTTCTTCTTGCTTACTCTGCACTATCTTTTTGTGACCCCTCCTCATATTTTCTTATTCTGAATTCTGTCTCTATCTCTAATTCACTATCTGGACATGGGATATGTCTAAAACAACTTTTAGATTTTTATTTGGATATATGATATTATATAAACACAGCAGTAACATATTTATCTGTCTAAAAGAATAGAGCCCCAAAACATTGACGATTTAGCTTATGTAATTTCAGATACTTTAAATTTACATCTGTGTATTATAACTTACCAGCCTAGACAACTTTACCAAATCTGACGTTTAACAATTGCCAGGAAAATATAGCCTACTACGTAATTAGTTTTAATTAGATTTTTCATTTTCCCCCAGTGTTTAAAATGTGTGCAATATGGAGGCCATTTTATTCCTCTGCCTTAAATCATTTCCATCTTCAAGCTGTTTCCAAGGTTAAATTGTGAAGCATAAATTTCTAATACTTTTTGTATGAATTATACTAGCTTAGCAAGCCCTGTAACCTGTGCATATAAACATGTATGTACAAAAAGGGTCTTCAAAGCTTAAAAAAATGCGGCATCTTTGGGAACTGCTTCCCCTAGTGATTACAAATCACAATATCCCACATGTTTAGTATAGTACTAATATTACTTTGTTTTCTAATTTTTCTTCTGGAGATTAGGTCTTCTCTAAATACGCCATAACTTTTATTTTTAATAAAGCAAATATTATGTCTCTTTATAACTTCCTAAGTATAAAACCAAGAGCATGATATGTATTCAGAAATTCCTTTAAAGAAATTTCCTTGAATATTTTGATAGTGTGAAAGAATATCTCCAGTAATTAAAAGCTTAAACAGTAGCTACTAATAAGAATGATTATAAATCATAATCATTTGACAAATGTATAAAGTCATGTAACCCATCTCCCTGCTCCTATGAAGATATATACATATTTACTCATTCCCAGTAATTCCCTTATGCACCCCCCTATCCCCCACCAAAAGTAACTACCATTCTTAATTTAATCACAATAGATTGGTTTTGAGTGTTCTAGAACTTGATAAGCGCAGAATGATACAGTATGTATTTTGACTTTTCTTACTTATCAAAACGTGTTTTAAGAGTCATCCTTTTGTCTGTTAAGAGTAATTTGTTTCACATTGTTGCTGAGAAGTATTCTATTACATAAATATCCAAAAATGTGCTTACCCATTCTCCTATTAATATTCATCTGGGCTTTGCCATTTGGGGCTATTAAGCATAAAGTTGATATGGAGACTTTTGTACAAGTCATTTTGGGATCTAGGTACCTTTATTTATCTAAATAGCCTAAATACTCCAGATGTACCAAGGAAGAAATTGCTGTATCATAGTATAAATATAATTTTAACTTTATAAGAAACCACTCAACAGCTTATAAAATGGTCCATTTTGCATTTCCAAAGCAAAGTGCAAGATTTGAGTTGCTCAGCATCTTTACTAACATTTAGTGTTGCCAGCCCTTTGAACCCAGCCGTTCTTCTGTGTGTGTGTGTGTGTGTACCATATCTTAATCTGCCCCTTCCTGGTGATGAATGTCAGATATTTTCATGTGTTTATTGCTCATTTTCACATTTTCATATGTTTTTATCTCATGTATTTATGACTATTTAGATAGCCCCTTTTATAACATATTTTCAAGTCTTTTACCATTTTTCTGTTCATTTGAGTTTCTTTTTACAACTGACTTCCATGGAGTTTTGTACTTTCCGGAGACAAGTCTTTCTTTGGGTAGATGTTATGCAAACATTTTGTCACACTCTGTGGTTTGCCCTTTGCCCTTTCACTCTGTTAATATGTGTTTGATAAAAAGAGCTTTTTAATTTTATGTATTTAAACTTATCATTCTACTCTTTTTGATAATTGGTGATTTTTGTCTCCTCTTCAAGAAATCTTTCCTTGTGGTCATGGAGAGCTGTTTCTATGTGTTATTTTAAAAGTTTTTTTTGTTTTTATTCTGCACTGGGACCTGTAATCCATCTGAAATCACCTATTTCATTATTTGGTATAGGCTGACTTAGAAGCCAATATTAATTGGTTTTCCATATGGATATCCAATTGTCCCAGCAGCATTTGTTGAAAGATTATTCCTTTCCTTTCTATAATTCACCAGCACCTTATCACAAATCAAGTGACAATACACGTGTGGGTCTGTGGGTCTATTACTGGGCTCTCATTTTTTCCTTTGATCATTTTGCCAATCTACTTGGTTGAACTACTTTAATCACTAGAGATTTATAATAAGTCTTGTTACCTGACGGTTTCTATTCTTACACTGTGTTCTCTTTCAAATGTCTTTGAATATCTTACCTTTTACATTTCTTTATGAATTTTCAGAATCATCCTTTTAGTTTTTAAAAAGCAACAAACAAACAAAAACTTGTTAGGACCCTCAGTTAAAATGCAGTGAAACTGAGATTAATTTGGAGAAAACTAACATCACTACAGCAGTGATTTTCCAAACTACAAATGGAAGCAGGTAACAATAGTACTATATAACAACAACGCCAAATCCAATGGTTTAAACTAGCACAACGGTCATTTATTTCCGTAGACCTGCTGGTTTGTTAGGAGGCTATAGAAGCTGGTATGGCTCCGCACCTGGAGAATGCCACATCTCTCACTCTCCTTGGATAAATAGGTAACCAGATAGGTCCTTCTCATGGCAGTGACAAAACTCCAAGGGCCAAATGCACAATTGTGTTTTAAGCCGCCACTTGAAACCCATCTACTAGTGTCATATTGAACAAAATAATATCATTTGAGCCCAAAGTCTGAGAGGGAAGTTAACTCCCCTTTTGGTGAGTGAACTATAAAATACACAGTAAAGCGCTCGAAATCAGGGTAGGGTGAATACTTGGCCTAATGGAGAAAAATGCATCCCTCCAGACAATGCTGAGAACCCTGTTTTTCGCATTAGGGTTTACTGTGGTCATAGCTACAAAAGCTGTGGTGTACCAAATGGTTTAACCTTCTTTTCTATCCTTACTGTACCTCCAAAGCTGTGTTTAATGAATAGAAATGGAAAGTTTACATTTCTTCAGTTTTTCTCTGACCCTCTTAGCTTCTGCTTGCTGAACCTCTTTTCCAAAGAAGAGTCAAGGCACCTGGAATGGCCAGGTCTAGAATGGAACAAGGCACCTGGAATGGCCAGGTCTTCTCCATTTTCTGTCTACATCCTCTCTGATTTCCATCCTCATTCACTAGACTTTCTTCTTTAATATACTGCTGTCCCTATTCAGGATACTCATGTAAAAATTCTAAAGATATCATTGCAACATTGTTTGTGATAGTGAAAGCATGGGATGTAAACATGGATGTAAACAGGGGATGTAAACTATTTTTAATAGTATAAAAATTTCCATAGTAATTAAAATCAAGTATTTTCTTCATGTAGCAAGATGTATAAATATCCAAAATACAATGCTGAGAGAAATAGAAATTAAATGCAAAAGGATGACATTTATATACATTGATAAAGCATAAAATAATATTATTCATCTATAACATGACTAGATATAAAATAGAAAGTCTTACACATAAACAATAATCACCAGCATCAGAGACCTGGTCACCTGCAAGGAGAGCAGGACAGTAAAGGATGGAGGAATCGAACATAGGCTGCCTTTTTTAATTTTTAGTTTTTAAACAACATAAAAAACAAAGCAAAATGTTCATGTCTCAAGGGATGGAGATCAATAGATACATGAGTATTTTTCATATATTTATTTTTTTTCTTTAGGTTTAAAATATTTAATGATTAAAAATTTGAAAAATAACATGTACGATTCTAGATGAGTGATTTCCAAATGCTCATGACAGAACATAAATCCCTTGATAGTTATTTGTCTTTGGATTGTGCCTCTTTACTTGTAGCTCCCTTTAAAGCCAGTGGCAAACTGAGAATTCTTCATGGAAAGTAGAGTGGTGTCATTAAAAACTCTCAAATATTCTCTTTAGGGACTACTGGTCTCAGGAAAGGCATCTAAGTATACCACAGCTATTGGAAATCCTACTTTGAAAAGGGCAGTAGTTTGGGGTTTTCCTTTTTTCTGACGTATACTTGACTTGTCAGTGAGTTTTTTTATGGTTGTTTTCACAGAGCTAATTGTTTTTCATAATATGCTAATATAATTTACTCAATCATATCATGCATAAACAGATTTGGAGCTTGAATTTTAGTTGCATGTTGACAAATCTTTTCATAAACAGACTGGAGCTGGACCCAATATTATCCAAACTAGAATGCATTGCTCCATGGAGAGGGCTTATGTTATGTTTTTCCAGCCCCACTCACACCAAAGTCTCCCTTCTACCAGATTTTGAAGTCTCTTGTTGATAACAAGACTGTTGGTAGAGGAGCCTCTAGAAGTCATCAGCATGCCTTTTACTCCAGCTGCATTTTAACAAAGTTGAGGTAGTTAGATAGAAGGCCTTCAGTAATTTTGTGAAATAAATAGACGTCAATCACTAAATTAATTAAAACACTCTCTGTATTATTAGTGCTAACTACAATTTATGCTGAACATTATTTATAATAAAAATATTATTTTGATAATATTCAATATATATTTGGGAGAAACGTATCCATTACATCATTATTATAGCACAGCAGATATGTGTATACTATCATTATGCACAGCTATAATGACAGGGAACATTTTATATTTTGTAATATTTATTTACCATTCTGCTTTATAGATTCTTAAACTCTGTTTTAATGTTAATGTTATATGCTATTGATTAACTACCTTGGCCAGATATGATTTAGCTAATCGTTCTCCAAGTTTTAATTTTTTTAATTGCACACAGTTTTATTGGTCAACTCAATAGTATTTCATCAATATAGAATACTGATATTCTATGTAAGTGAATTTTTGCAAATACCTTAGGCATATGAAATATAGTGTCTACATTTTTTTGTATTTCATTTGTGTTGAATTAAAATATGTTTTATGCTTTTTGATGTACCCTCCGAATGAGGATACTGAACACGTTTTCCTGCTGATTTCGTGTGACAGTTTAAGCAGCCATAGATTGCTTTGTGTAGATTAGCAATTCTATTCTGCTTTTTAATTTTTATTTCTCCTCTGCCTTTGTCAGGTTGTTAGTCATCACTTTTTATGTAATTGTTATTAATTGTATCCAAGGCTACTTGTTCCCCCTTCTCTTTGCTAGTATGAATAATTCATTTTAGGCTGAAGGAATAGAAAGAAAATTTTATTACACATGTACCTTAGTATGGTACTGACTGAGGGCAGCTTAAGAAGTAAATATCACAAGATATTTGTCACTTTTTCTGATCAGCTTTTAATTCTCACATGCAAAGACTGCTGTTTAAAATTGCTGAGGATATTAGTTTTAATTATTGATGGATATTTTAAAAATAGTCTTTTTTTAATTTACAAAGTTCCTTGACTTTGGTTGATCTTTAATAATCATTATGCATCTACCTGTAGTGTGCACAGCTAAACTGTAAAGTTTCTACCATTTGTGCAATGTTTTTATAGGAAAATTACCCCAATAACTATTTCTTTGACAGGACTCTTGGTGCTGTGGGTATGAAAAACATAATCATTACTTACACATGGTCATGGACCATGAAATTCTCAAGAAAATCTATAGTGTGGTGTGATTGTAAAACACCCTTCAATTGACTCCAGCCCACATCGGATGGATTTTCCTCTCTTCTTGCCCTGACAATTCCACAAGTAAGATAACAACACCATAATTACTTTCACCACATGGAGTTACCAACTTGATAATACCTTGAAACTAACAAAGTAGAAGGTATACCTCAAATTGATTTAACTCAGTAAAAATCTGGGTTTTAAAGTATGCTTGTTACAAAGCCAGTATCTGTTAAAAACATCAGAAACAAATATATGTTTTTTTTTCCCTAAATTCAGTCAATTATTTCACGTAGTACCTTTAGCTTGGTATTGAGCCAAATAGTAATTTGAGGTTTTTGCAGTTAGACAATGAGACTGATTCACTTATAAAATATGATACCTTATAATTCTTTGAACTTCATAATATTTTTGAATAATTATATAGGAAGTTCCAAAAGTTTTAGCAAATAAAAAATGTAGGAAGAAAATATCTGAGTATGAAACCATGAATACGATACCAACTCATTGGCATAGAAAGGTCATTTTCTAGCTGTAGCGTGTATGTTCTTCCACTAAATAAGGACTTCTGAATGGAAGACTGGGGCTGGAGGGGGAGAGGGGAAGTCAGGTGGCTATCTCAGATGACCCAAAGTGATGACCACTTTAACTTAGCTTCTTTCTATTTGGATTCCTTTCCTATGACTTAAACCAGAGCATCAAATAAAATATAGCAAAGACTAGACACATTAATTAGCTCTGGCCCTAAATTCAGAATTTAGCAAACTGTGCCCATTTTCAGCTCTTTGCTCTATTTGGATTCCTTTCCTATGACTTAAACCGGAGAATCAAATAAAATATAGCAAAGACTAGACACATTAATTAGCTCTGGCCCTAAATTCAGAATTTAGGAAACTGTGCCCATTTTCAACTCTTTGCTCTCTAGATGCCCTGGCCTCCATCAAGAAATACAGGAAAATCCTGAGACTGATGATATGGTCTTTATAGTTCTACTGCTAGTCTCACTCTCTGCGGACACTTCTTAGCCATCAACCTTTCCTTTATCCTCTTCTTTACTCTTTTTTATATATGTATGGTTATTTTAATTATATATAAGACATTGTATTTCTACAGTCATTTATAGAAATAAATTGAAGCCTAGAATGAGGTTACCTTCCCTCAGAGAAGATTCACATTTGTGTCTGGCAGGTGCCTAGGGCACTAATTATACAGGATATCCTACTTCAGCTTTAAAGACTGAGTGACTGAAAACAGCTATCTGCTTCTAGTTCCCCCTTAATTTCTACAGGGGTGTCTAACCTGTAGCCTCTGGGCCACATGATGATTCTTTTTTTTTTTTATTAAATCATAGCTGTGTACATTAATGCAGTCATGGCGCACAATGTAACTTACTCATAGCCCCTGGTCTTTGTTAAGAATGTTAAAGTGAATGGAGATGAGGTCATCCATGAATTTCTGGAAATTATATTCAGTTCTATGTGTGTCTCCATCATATGTGTCTGCAAATGTGTCTGTGATTCTAAGACACTGTTCATACCATTCATCAGATTTTCAAAGCAAATCATAACCACAAATGACTGAGAGATGTCTCGTGTGACAGCTGACTACCACGTGAATATGGAAGAGAACAACAAATAGGCATTTAATGAGGCCTTACAGAAGAAATCTCTTAATTTTGAGATCTCTGATAAACTGTAAATGTGCTGATGCTCTTTGCATTTGAAGACTTTTAGTACTTATACATTGCTTTGATTCAACTAATGTAAAATACAGAAAGTTCACTAAAAATGGTACACTGCAATGCTGGAGAAGATACAGTGAAATCGTGCTTCTTACTAGAGGTGATTTTTTTTTTTTTTGCAGTTTTTGGCTGGGACTGGGTTTGAACCCACCACCTCCCATATATGGGGCCGGTACCCTACTCCTTTGAGCCACAGGTGCTGCCCCAGGCAATTCTTTTTGAACAGCAATATGGCAATGAGCTTAAGGGGCTTAAAACAAAGCTTATGCCATTTGAACCCTTCTCCTTCTGAAAATGTCCTCCAAAAAAGAATTCAGATGATATAAAAGGAGAAAAACAAAACAAAACATAAGAATATGTTTGTTTAGGCATTATTCTTCATAGGAAAACTAGAAGTAAAACTGAGTATACAATATGAGGTGAATGTTTAGTTACATTAAAGTCTAAGTATGAGATATTAAAACATTATGGGAGCTTTTTGAAGATGAAGATCATAGATAGAATTTGAGAATTTAGTAAGTTAACCTTGTCATTCCCTTCTGTTAAGCTGTCATTGCCATTAGGAAACATCTGAGTCCCACCTTACACTCTTTGAATTGTCTAAGCATTTATTATATTCTGTGGTGGTAGCAGATTGGACCCCAAACACCTGAACTTCAAAGAATCCTTTATTCTAGTTAATTGTAGGTGACAATTTAATGACTTATCCCCTTTTCTTAACATTATCTGGAATTTTTTTATTAGATTAGATGAGATATCCTTCATATTTCAAGCACAAATAAAGGCAAAAGTCTTATTTGTATATACAACTTCAACAGATTTTATTTTTGCTAATATCCATGAATAAGGAAGATAAATGTGAACTAAAACATAAGCCAGTGCATGTTGTCAATAGCATTAATACCAGAAACCTTTAAAGAAGCATAATCACTGAAAGATACAGGGGAAATCCTTGAAGTTGTCTTTGCCACTTTTGCTTCCTCAGAAACGGGAAAAGGAATCAACATTGCTTGCTAATGAGCTGCAAGTATTACAACAAGAAAGCAATACTGCTTTGACAACTATAATGGTTTAGATCCTGTGTTACTGAACATTGTCTTACAAGCAAGGTAAATAGGCGAGCAGATAATAATTAGAAGCCTGCTTCTCATCAATGTGCCTAAACAACAGACAAAGTGGAAAGATACAACTTCCAGCTTTTGCTCTACAACCTTGACGAGATGGACCAAAGTGGTATTGACTGGATGCCAGAAGTGGGGTGGGTTCAAGGAGGAGGCTGGATGAAGAACTGGTAAGTGGGAGCTTTCTACTAAATTAATCCCCCATCCCTGACTTAGCCTATTAGCCTTCTATGGACTAGCCTGGGTACACAGAAATAAGTAAGTCATAGAGCTAACACTTAAATTGTAACTCTCACCAGTCACCACAGAGGATAACTGTCACAGACGAGATTTATGTGTGGATACTGTTGGGGTCCACAGAAACTCTGGGGCCCCAAGAATATCTACTCTTCTGCCCACTGTGTCTCATGAACATACTTCTTTTCTTTTTAAGGAGTGCTATCTTACTAATGTTAAAACAAATGGAAATGGTAAGAAAGGATTGGGTTAAGTATTTTCTCATGCCCTTCAATCCTCTTCCTACTGATAGATTATTTGGGATGATGATGGGAAAACTGGATATCCATGTGCAGAAAGATCAACCTGAAGTGGGTTTAGGACTTAAACATAAACCTCAAATCCCAGGTTTCTGAGTTTCCCTTGGTTCTCTCAGCAGCAGTTAAGTAGCAATTTTTCTCCTTCTGTAAGACCAGGTTAGCCGTGTAAGAACAGCTGTTATACAAGAAAAATCCATCACCACCTGGGCTGAGGTGAACAATTCCACCCAATTCAAGGTTTTCTTATACACGTGTGTGTGTCTTTATTGAGCTGCTGGACTTCCCGAAAAATAATCCCCACCTTAAAAAGCCCCTTAGATACATTTTCTGTTACTTGCCCTCAAATAGAGTACCACTGTCAGGTTAATGAACTTTATTCTTATGACATGTGAAAAAAGAAAACAAAACAAAGATTCTTTTCTATTTCCAGATCTTACATTAGAAAGATTTTCCATTGAGATAACTTCAAGCCTGTCATTTACATATTTGTATTAAATATAAAATTTACATAGAAGAGTACAAATAAATATGTATTAAGAAAGCACTGAGACTGTGAAAATACTTAGTCATAAGAGAACTCAAGGTCACCACCCTCAGCATTTATAACTTTCTAGAAAGCCTTAGGGACCACAAAACAAAAGAGTATTTTCTGCTTAAGTTGCAAACAATCACAGAGCCTGTAAACGTGGACAGCAGCAAAGAAAATCTATCCAATTAAGTTAGTGTAAAAGGTACTGCTTAGAATTCTCCTGAGGGGGAAAAAAGTATGCTTATAAGATAAAACTGTTTTCTTGGAAAAGGTTCACTTTGAAATGCCAATTTCATAACAATGCTTTTGAGCAATAAAGGCTGGACAAGGTTTTGCTCGAATTAAAGTTTAAAAAAATTTAAAAGGACATAGTTTATATTCTTTTTGTACTCATCCATGCCAAATTTTGTAAGCCAATATTATAAGGGTTTTTGAAATAAATGTTCGTTCTATTTTTTTAAAGTGAAGATAATTGCAACTCTTCACTGGAATATGTAGGCATAAAAGCAAGAGGAAAGTGTTTAAACTATGATCTTTTTAATCCTCAAAATCAAATGACTTGTTGCTCCAACTGATGAGGAAAAAAATAGGCCTCATGTATCTTATGGTGTATATGGTTTTCCCCAAAGGAAAACTGTCTAATATATTAATGTAAAATGGCCAGTGATACTTGCATCTGCAGGATAAAATCCTCGGGAGTTAGTGGAGCAACAGAAATACATCTTAAGGATTTTCTATTCTTAATACTGATTAACCAACCACCCACTAACTTATATTGGGTGATAATGTTATCCACTTTCTAGATTGTTGTGGTATTGAACATCTTTTTTAAAAAGGTTGAAAGACCAGCCCAGTAATAGCATAAGATCTTGCAGTTTAGACGGGATATGGCGTGAACCACAATAAATACCTTTCTTGCCTCTGTGCTGGGGCAACCTTTCTGTTATTGGTCGGTGCCTGGATGTTTAGTTAGCTTTCATATCATGAATATTGTGAAAAATCCAAGTGCAGGGATATCGTTGAGATCCTGATTTCAATGTCTTTAGATAAACACCTGGAAGTGAGGTTCTTCATCATGTCGCAGTTCTATTTTTAATGTTTTGAGGAGCCTCCACACTTTTACATAATGATTGTGCCAATTCACAGACCCACCAACAGTGCACCAGGGTTCCCTTTTCTCTACAGTCTCACTGACACTTATTGCTATTATTATTTCCATAAATACCCATCATAATAGATATGCGTTGATATCTTGGGGTTTTAGCTTGCATTTCCCTGATTATTACTGATATTGACTACATTTTCACCTCTGGGCCATTTGTCTTCCATGGAGGAATGTCTATTTGGGTCCTTTGCCTATTTTTTAAATATTCCTTTTCTCCAATTAAATCGTAGAATTTCCTTATATATTTTAGATATTATCTCCCTGTCAGTGACATGGTTTGCAAATATTTTCTCACGTTCCATTGCTTTTTTATGTAGTTGGTGACTTCCTTTGCCGTGCAGAGACCTTTTAGTTTGATGTACTACCAGGTGTTTATTTTTGTTTTCCTTGCCTGGTCTTTTGATGTCATATCCAACAAATCATTGCCAAGACCGGAGTAACAAGCGTTTTCTCTGTTGTTTTTTTTTTTTTTTTTCCTAGGAGTTTTGGGATTTCAGGTTTTATGTTTAAGTCCTAAATCTGCTTCAGGTTGAGCTTTCTGCACATGAATATCCAATTTTCCCAACAGCATTTATTGAAGAGAATTTTCCCTATTGTCTATTCTTAGTCTCCTTGTCAAAAATTAGTTAACATATACCTAGACTTACGTCTCAGATCTCTATTTCATTTCATTGTTATGTGTGTCCATTTTTATGTCAGTACCATCGGCTTCGAATACTATAGCTTTGTATAAAAATTTGAAATCAAAATGTGTGAAGTCTCCAGCTTTGTTTTTCTTTCGCCAATTTTTTTTTTGCTATTTCTGGTCTTTTGTGGTTCCATATAAACTTTAGGATTGTTTTTGTCTATTTCTGTGAAAAATATCACTGGGATTTTGTTAGTGATTCCACTCAATCTCTAGATCTATCGACTACTTTGATTAGTACAAACATTCAAACAATAGCAATTCTTCCAATCAGTGAACACAAGCTATGGTTTTATTTATTTGTGTGTATTTCAGCATTTTCCACCAATGCTTTATGGTTTCAGGATACATATCTTTTATCTACTTTGTTAAATTTATTCCCAATTTTATTTTATTTTTTTGATGCTATTATAAGTGGGATTAATTTTCTTAAATTCTTTTTTGAATAGATTATTGTTAGTGCATAAAAACAAAATTAATTTTTGTATGTTAAGGTTGGGTTCAGTGGCTCACACCTATCATCCTAGCACTCTGGGAGGCCAAAGCAGGAAGATCCCTCAAGATCAGGAATTTGAGACTAGCCTGAGCAAGGGTAAGACCCGTCTCTATCACAAATCAAAAAAATTATCCCCACTGTAGTCCCAGCCACTGGGAAGGCTGAGGCAGGAGGATTACTTGAGCCCAGGAGTTTGGTGTTGCAGTGAGCTATGGTGATGCCACTGTCCTCTAGTCAGGATGACAGAGAAAGATTTTGTTGAGAGAAAGAAATAAGTTTTTTTTTTCTTATAGCATAACTGTGTACATTAATGCAATCACAGGGTACAGTGTGCTGTTTTCATATACATTTTGAAATGCTCTCATCAAACTGGTTAACATAACCTTCATGTCATTTTTTAAGTTATTGAGTTAAAACATTCATACTCTGCTTTTAGAAAGATTCACTTGTACCTTTGTAAGATAAACCATAGAGGTGACTCCACTAATCACTCTCCCTCCCCCCATCCACCTCCCTCCCCTCCCCTCTCACCCCCTTCCCATATTCTAAGGCTATAATTAGGTTATGACATTCCTATAAAACCTATGAATTAGTTTCAAAGTAGGACTGTGTACATTGGATACTTTTTCTTCCATTCTTGAGATACTTTGCTAAGAAGAACATTTTCTAATTCCATCCATGTAAACATGAAGGAGGTAAAGTCTCCATCCTTCTTTAGGGCTGCATAGTATTCCATGGTGTACATGTACCACAGTTTATTGATCCATTCATGGGTCGATGGGCATTTGGGCTACTTCCATGACCTAGCAATTATGAATTGGGCTGCAGTGAACATTTTGATATAAATATCATTATTGTAATTCGATTTTTGGTCTTCTGGATATATACCTAATAAAGGAATTGCAGGATCAAATGTCAGGTTTATTTTTAGTTCTCTCAGTGTTCTCCAGATGTCCTTTCCAAAAGGAATGAATTAATTTGCATTCCCACCAGCAGTGTAGAAGTGTTTCCTTTTCTCCACATCCATGCCAACATCTCTGGTTTGGGGATTTTGTGATATGGGCTAATCTTACTGGGTTCAGGCAGTACTCAAAGTAGTTTTTATTTGCATTTCTCTGATAGAATAAGTTTGTATGTTGGTTTTATATCCTGGTATCCTGAAAGTTTACCAAATTTGTTTATCATCAGTTCTCAAAGTATTTTGTTGTCATTTTTAGGATTTTCTGTACCTAAAAGGTCATAAAATCTGCAAACAGAGATAGTTTATTTTCTTATTTCAAATTTAGATATCTTTTATTTCTTCTTGCCTAATTGCTCTGGCTAGGACTTCCAGTATTATATCAAATACAAGTAATATGAGTGGGCATTCTTGTCTTGTCTTTGATCTTAGAGAAGAAGCTTTTAGCTTTCCACCACAGAGGATGATGTTAGCTGTGGGCTTTTCAAATACTATCTTTATTACGTTGAGTTAAATTCATTTTATACTTATTTTGTTGAGAGTGTCTATGATGAAATGATTTTGAGTTTTGTCAAATGCTTTTTTGTATCTACTGATATGATCAAATGACTGGAATCAGGGTGATATTTGCTTTGTAGAATGTGTTGGGGGAAGATTCCTTCCTCCTCAGTTTCTTGAAATAATTTCTGCACTATGGGAATAAGCTCTTCCTTGAAGGTTTGAGAGAATTCTGGTGTGAAGCCATCCAGACCAGGGCATTTCTTTGTTGCAAGATTTTTTATTCTTGCTTTAAACTCAGTGCTTGAAATTGGTCTGTTCAGAAGCTCTATTTCTTCCTGGCTATGTCTAGGGAGAGGATATGATTCCAAATGTTAATCCATTTCCTTCACATTGTCAAATTTCTGGGCATAGAGTTTCTGGTAGTATTCAGAGATGATCTCTTGTATCTCTGTGGTATCAGTTATTATTTCCAATTTATCATTTCTGATTGAGGTTACTAGAGATTTTACTTTTCTATTTCTGATTAGTCTGGTCAAACGTTTATCTATTTTATTTATTTTTTCAAAAACCCAACTCCTTGTTTTATTAATTTTCTGAATGATTCTTTTGTTTTCAATTTCATTAATCTATGACTTAATTTTGTATATTTCTTTTCTTCTGCGGTGTTTAGGCTTAGATTGCTCTTCTTTTTCCAATTACATAAGATGGCTTGTGAGTTTGTTGATGCACTCTCTTTCTGTTTTTTTGAATGTAGGCATCTAAAATGATATATTTTCCTCTCAGAACTGCTTTTGCAGTATCCCACAGGTTTTGGTAGTTTGTGTCTTCATTGTTGTTGTGCTCAAGTAAGTTAATGATTTCCTCTTTCATTTCTTCCTGCACCCAACAGAAAGTTATTTAATTTCCATGCCTTTGTGTGTGGTTGAATGTTTTGTCAGAGTTGAGTTCTATCTTTAGTGCCTTGTGGTCTGAGAAAATGCAAGGTAAAGTTTCAATACTTTTGATTCTGTTGAGGTTTGTTTTGTATATCTTGGGATATAATCAAGTTTGGAGAATATTCCATGGGGCAATGAGAAGAATGTATATTCTTTATGTTTGGGATGGATTGTTCTATGTATGCAACCAAGCACCATTGTTCAAGGGTCTCATTTAAGTCCCTTATATCTTTGTTTAATTTCTGTTTAGAGGATCTGTCCAGCTCTGAGAGAGGGGTGTTAGAGACCCCTCTTATTATGGTGTTATAGGATATCATATTGTTCAGACTGAGTAAGGTCTGTTTCAAGAAACTGGGAGAATTTAAGTTGGGTGCATAAATATTTAGAATTAAAACATCTTCTTGTTGCATTTTTCCCTTGACCAACATAAAGTAACCATCTTTGTCTTTTTTGACTTTAGTTGCTTTAAATCCACATGTATCTGAAAATAAGATTGCAACTCCTCTTTTCTTCTGAATTCCATTTGCCTGAAAAATTGTCTTCCAGCCCTTAACTTGAAGTTTTAATTTGTCTTTTGGAGCTAGGTGTATTTCCTGCAGACAGCAAAGGGATGGCTTGTGTTTTTTAATCCAGTCAGCCAATCTATGCCTCTTCAGTGGGGAATTCAAGCCATTAACATTTATTGAGATAATTGATAAGCGTGTTCTATTCATTTTATTTTCTGAGAGTCCATTGCTTAGTTTTATCTTTTGCATTATTGTGGAAGTTAGGTTCTGTCCTTTAATTTCTGAGTTCTTCCTTTGCTGTTGGTCCATTGTGATGGTCAGTGCGTAGAACAGGTTGAAGTATTTCTTGTAGAGCTGGTCTTGTTGTGGCAAATTTCCTCAGTGTTTGTATATCAGTAAATGATTTGATTTCACTGTCAATTTTAAAGCTTAGCTTAGCAAGATATAGAACTCTGGGCTGGAAATTGTTTTGTTTAAGTACATTAAAGGTAGATGACCATTGCCTTCTTGCTTGAAAAATTTCATTAGAGAAGTTTGCAGTCACCCTGATGGATTTGCCCCCATAGGTCAACTGGCACTTACTCCTGGCAGCTTGAAGAATCTTTTCTTTTGTCTTGACTTTGGACAGGTTCATCACAATGTGTCTTGGAGAAGCTCTGCTAGAGTTGAGGTGACCTGGGGTCTGCTATCCCTCTGAAAGGAGTGTGTCAGAATCTTTGGTGATATTTGGGAAATTTTCATTTATAATATTTTCTAGTATGGCTTCCATTCTCCTGGGGCATTCTTCCCCTTCTGGGACACCTATAACTCATATGTTTGAATGCTTCATAAAGTCCCACAGTTCTGTCAGTGAACATTCTGCTTTCTCTTCTTTTCTGCCTTTTTAACTATCTGAGTTATCTCAAGAGCTTTGTCCTTTACCTCTGAGATTCTTTCTTCTTCATGGTCTAATCTGTTGTTGATACTTTCTATTGCATCTTTAAGTTCCCTAATTGATTGCTTCAGTTCCTTCAGCTCTGCTATATCCTTCCTATATTCTTCATGCCATTCGTCTCTATTTGATTCTATTTTTGGATTTCCTTTCGGTTATTTTCTACTTTATCAGCAGTTTCCTTCATTGTCTCCATCATTTCCTTCATTGTTTTCATCATCTGTATTCTAAATTCCCTTTCCGTTGTTTCTAACATTTCTTTATAGGTGGAATCCTCTGCAGTAGCTACCTCAAGATCCTTGGACAAGGGGGGGGTGCCTGGACTGGTTTTTCATGTTGCCAGGGTTTTCTATTAATTCTTTCTCATAAGTGTTTTCTTTTATCTGTTTCCTTGCCCTAATTTTCCTTTTACTTCCTCTTGCTCTTTAAGTTACTGTGCCTCTGGACTAGGGTTTCAATCAATCAGCTGCCAGCAGGATTAGACCGAAGGAACACATGCAACCACTTGCCAGTTCTCCACCCACTGCTTTTGTCCTCCTCCTGGGGTCCAGGAGTTTCTCACTGACTCTCTGTGTCCCCAAAGCAATGTTTCTGGATAGATCCCACCAGTCAGAGATGCCTGGAGTCTTCTCTCCCCAGTCTCACCCAGTCTCTTCCTTGCCCAGTTGCAAGGAAGCTGTTACTCAGCCGCCATCTTTCTTCTCCTCTCTCCCCTTATTTATGATTTTATTTTCCATTGTTTCAGTTACTCATGGTCAACCATAGGTCTGAAAATATTAAGGTGGAAATTACTGAAATAAACAATTTGTGTGTATTAAATATTCTGTTATTCTGAGTTCTATGCAGAAATCTTACACCATTTCACTATGTCCTGCTCAGAGCATGAATCATTTTTTTTCAGTGTTCTCTATTCAGTATGTTATCTGCCTATAAGTCACTTAGTAGCTGTCTCAGTTACCAGATTGATTGCTGTGGGTACAGCAGTCAAATAATCCTTATTTTACTTAACAATGGCCCCAGAATGCAAAAATGATAATTAGTAATACTGGCAATTCAGATATGAGAAAGAGAAGATACAAAGTGCTTTTATTAGATAAAAATTTGAAAGTTCATAACTTTATAAAGAAAAACTATCATTTGTTTAGATTGCTAAAAGGTTTAGCAAGAATAAGTCTATCTGTGAAATTGTGAGAAAGGAAAAGAAATTCACGCTAGTTTTAGCTATCATAATGGGTCATGATGAAAGTTTTGAGATTCACAAAAATCAAGAAACAAAATATGCATGGAAGGGAATGCTGGTAAACTGTATTTTGGATGAATTTTAACAAAAGAGACTTGCTATTTTCACATTAAATCCTCTTTAATAGTATTTTCTTTTTAGATTATATGACTTTGACAAAAGTAAATAAAATAACAAAACAATTCAACAATATAATGTTTATATTAAATAATTAAATATTTAGATACATCTAAGTAAAATAAGTATTCAGAATTTTTAAAGACTTTGGGAAAATAAATACATACCAAAGATCTTTATAAAGAAAGCACATTTTGAAATGCAGCAAAGAGATGAGTCAGAAGGGTTTGAGAATTTTCACTGTGAAGTAGAAAAATATAGAGCTGAATGAGATATAGGTATTTTACACCCCTGGATGAACTTCATACTGTGGCATTTGGGCAGCTACTGACTATTTCTAATCTGAGGAATTGTTCAGTGAATTTAATCAAATGTCATTGTGAAGTAAGAATGCACTGCAGGCAATAAGGTGTCAGATAATAAATGTTAAAAAAAAAAAAAAAGCAAAAAACCTAGAAAGAAAACTTTGGAAAGAAAGATACAAGTCTCAGAAAATCTGAAAGAATCATCAGTAGTAGGATTTGGGTGATTCACTGACTTGAAGATAAAGAAAGCATAAGCCAAAGATGATTCAGAGGCCTAAGCCTGAAGTAAAAATACATACACACATGCATAAAAACAGCTGATTTGGGGGGCAGTAGGTTTTTTTTTTTTTTTTTTTTACATTTTAAGAGTTTGGGGTAACATAACAGAATCATTTAAAGATACTTTGTTTGGGCTATATCTGTGTTATACTTAACATATAGCAATGAGATGACTTTTAATATAACAATTGCATTGAAAATTATATTTTAAATGGTGGAAAAGTAGCTAATGAAGTGAGTTTTCCTTATTCTAACTTTCTTTGCCTTTGTATATACTGATATAAAATCCTTCATTATTTTCCCATTAAAAATCTGAAGATGAGCACTACAAATATAAAGAAAAGAGCCTTGAAAGAAAAGAGCAAAATTCATTGTATGATTATGACAAATAGCTACCTTTAAAGTAGTAAAAAAAAAAAAACTGAACTAAACTTAGTTATGAAGAGAATTTGTACACTTAAGACATTCTTAAATGGAGCAGCTAATTCTCTCTAACTATCACAAGCTCATCAGGCACTGCAGTTGGAGATAAACCTGGAGGTATCAGAGCACAGAAAAAATCCATTTCTTTCCTTTTTCTTTTTTCAAAAACAGATAAGAGAGTATCTGATTGTTTCTAAGGAGATCAGGAACACAATGAAATCCAATATGCCTTTTTTTATTTAGACAAATTAGTGTACTTAAATTCCAAGAGGGTGCTCTAAAAGCGTAATGTTAAAGCATGTAGCTAGGCAACCCTGGTTGTTGTCCTCTTAGAGTGAAGGCACTTCTGAAAAGTGAATGATGCATGACAGCAAATGAAAGTATAAAAACGACATAAAGCAAATTGAAAATGCATTTTTCAATAACTGCCTGAGAGAACACTGGAGGACAGAAATAAGATGTAACATTCAAGTCAGACTTGCTGAAGGGCCAAGGTAAGATTGTCCTGTGTCCCTGGGTTACTTGAATATATACAATAATTTTCAGAAGGCAAACAAAAACAATAGCTGTGTAGGAGAATTCAGTAGTGTTTGGAGCTTACGTGCTAACAGACAAGTAAAAAGAACTTCCGAAAGAAAAGAAAAAGGCTGTAAACAAAACAAAAAGATGGATTTTTTCACTGATTGCTAAAGCATTTCACAGAGCATTCCACAATTTTCATTAAGTGACTATTCTGCTAAGTTTTATATCATTTTTAAGGCCACTATTATTGCTAAGAGTTTATTTTCTAGTGTTCAAAATGACATTTCTGATCATGTTACCATCTATGAGTGCATACAGCTCAGACAAAGGAGTCAATGTTGTATCTCCCATTAAATTTCTTAGAATTCGATACTAACCATATATTTAGAATTCTATAATATATTGTTTTGACATTTTTCAAATTGCAAATGGCAAAATATAAAGAAGATAAAGAAGAGTAGTAAGGTAGTAAAGATAGATTCCTAGAAAGAACCACATAATATGCTTCTTTTCTATTGACTTTATTATCTCAAACAGAGCTCTTTATTTTATTGTCAGTACCCAAGGTAATAAATAGCACTCAGAAAATTTTTTTAAATTATAGAGTATGTAGTACTATTCAAATACAAGGTATTAATATCTACCAAACTGTAAGTAACTTGGCTTGGAATATTAGCTTTTGTTTTCTGTACTAAATAATTGCTAAATATCAATAAATTTTAAGCGCTACAATATACTAGAAAGTGAGCGATTGGGCCCATATTGAAGGGATCTTCTACCAACTATCAAACAAAATTTACCAGCAACTAGGAGATGTATGAATAATAATCAAACATGTTACTGGAAGGGGCTCAGTTCTTTTTTTGTTGTTGTTGAGCTACACCAAAAGTAAACTGTTAGTTATAAGGCTAGTGTTCAGAATATGGAGCTTTAAGTCTGAAGCAACCTTCAGGGCAGAAAAGTAGAAAGTTTGAATTTAACAGATTATTCAATGTCAGAAGCATGGAAGATCAGAAGGAGGAGGGCCAAAGGAAAACATTCAAGATAAACTTTACTAATTCTGAATGCTATTGAATGTTATGGCAGAATATACCAAGGCTTAAAGGACCAGAATGTTTTATAGATTGATATACAAAGGAACTCACTTTTTCCTGTTGCTTTGGGGACAATGGATTGGAAGAGAGTGCAGAAGTAGGAAGGAAAAAAGTTATTACAGTAATCCAGGTGAAATGAATAATGCTACTCTCATTCTGCTGGCTATTCATTCACATTTTTTTCTTTTTTTCTGCCTCCTGTTTACTCTGCCCCTTAATTTTGGAGAGTCTTAAGGCCCCAAAACCCTTCTCCTTTCTATGTATACATTTTGTTTTGATGATTTCAAGTCCCAAGACTTTAGCTACAATTTTTCCTAATTATTCCCAAATGTATACCTCCAGGTCAGACATTTCATCCAAACACAGGCTCATATATACTCAAAAGCCACCTCACCTTTTGCTTGGAAAGCTAAAAGATGCTTCAAACTCAAAATGTTTATGTGAGTTCCTGAACTTATAAATTTTACTTGTATGTTAGTAGATGAAATCTCCAAGTATTTAGTTGCTCAGGTGAAACCACAGAGATATTTTTATTCCTCTCTTTTTCTCAATGCATATTGAATCTATGAGAAAATGCTATTGGTTCTACTTAAATATACACAAAATTCAAAAGTTCTCATAACACTCATTGTTATCACCTTAGTCTGAAATACCATCATCTTCACTGGTGTCATTGCAATACTTTCCTGATATGTCACCCTGCTTTAACCCCCTACAACCTATTCTAAGCCCAACATCCAAATTGGAATTTTTGAGGATATGATCATGTCATTATTTTGCTCAAAACCTAATAGTTCTCCATTTTCATCCAAGTGAAAGCAGAAGCTCTTGCAATGACCCACAAAAATCCTTCTGTGCAATCTGATCTTCCCCTGAGCTCTGCACAGATAGAGACCAAATGCTACAAAGCCCCACCCTCTGGTGAATGTATGTAGGGCAGGTCATTTTAATACTAATTAGTATTAGTTATGTGTTGCTACATAATAAATTATCCCCAAATTTAACAGATTTAAGTAGTTTGTTTTCTCACAGTTTCTGTAGGTCAGAGAACTGGGGTAAGCTTAATTGTGTTCCAGCCGAGTCTTTCCTGAGGTTGCTGTTAAATGGTCAGTTGTTTAGTTAAACTACAGGCCCTAGAGTTAAACTAAAGAGCCCAGACTGGGAAGAATCCATTTCCAAAATCACACATCGTGGTTGGGAGAGCTCAATTTCTTATTGGCTTTGTTCCAAGTCTTCAGTTCCATGCCCCAGAGGTCTTTTCAGAGGCTTCCCTAACTGTCTGGGAAAGATGGCTTCTGATTTCCCAAGAACAAGCAATCAAAGAGACAGGAAACACTAAGGAGACCCCAGGACAGAAAATTTGATCATGTGATAACTTAATAGTGGAAGTAATGTAACATCACTTCTGTTCTACAGACACTAAACGCCAATCACTAAGGCCAGCTCATACTGAAGGGTAGGGGAATTCCCTCCATTTCTGAAAGGGAAGAGTATCAGATTAGCCAGGTGGCAATCTCAACTCAATGGAATTATTATTGTGTCCTCTGGTGGAAGTATTCCTCCTTTTGGAAATGTAATCTCTAGATCAGAAGGGTATACATTAGCAGGGATGGAAAACAAAATTGTTTTGGGTGAATCACTATGGGTAACAGAGGAGTCAGTCTCATTGTCATCTCTTGATTTTGAACTTGTAATTGCTGCCTGGCTATGAAGATAGGCCTTGGGAGATACAGACTGTTTGACCAAAAGTCACAAAATTCCCATGGGGGCTTCCTATTATGAGCTTGGTGTTATTTGTCCCATGAATCATAAAGCTGATTATGAATAGCAGCACTACTTTACCAAATGGAATTAGTATATAGGAGACCAGCTCAAGCAGAAGGTGAAGGAACAAGTATCCTGCATGAGGAAGTGGGTGGTTCAAATGCCCTTGGCCTCAACTCCTACTACATATATTATCTATTCCTCTCAGTGCTCTCCTATCACTTCATGAGGCATTTCTAATATTCAATGACCAAGGAAGGGATGACTTGGGCTTAGTGTATAGATGGCCCTACACAACATTAGAAATCTCCCCAAATGTATAGTTAAAGCACTACAGTGCCCCTCTGAGTTGGCCCTGAAGGACAGAACTAAAAGGAAACCTCCAGTGAGAAGAACTTTGAGCAGAGCATTTGGTTGTTTATTTTGCTGGCCAGAGATATGAGTCTGCATTGACTTATGGGCTGTGGCTACAGATATAACTGGACAGTTAGGAATGTGGAAAAAATGTGATTGTGAAATTAGTGACAAGGAGGTTTAAGGAAGAGACTCTCAAAATGTCATGGAGTGTAAAGATTTTATGTTTCTTGTGATTATTTATGAAAAAGTGACCTCAGCAGAGAAGGGTTTTTAATCAGGTGGTTAGAACTGCTTATTCTGTGAACATCAATCAGCCATTTGCCCCAGCTCCCTGTGTCACTGACCAATAAACTCAGGAACCAAATATCCACCATGGTAGGGATGGAGAGAATGGATGGACTTTGTAACCTGAACTTCCACTTGACAAGGCTGGTCTGGTTACAGTTACTACTAAGTGCCCAACCTGCTAACAGCAGAAATTAACAGTGAAATCACAATATCACATCATTGCCCAGATACCTGTTGGCAGGCTTATTTAAATGGACTACTTTTGGAAGGGGAAACACTATTTCCTAACTAGAACAAATCTTTACCTTGAATATGATTTATTTTCTGTGACCATAATACTTTTTCCTAAACTACTATAGACTTACAGAATGCCTCACTTACTCCTGTGATATTCCACTCAAAACAGTTTCATACTAAAAAACTAATTTCACAATAAATGAAGAGTAGCATTGGGTCTACTCTCTTGGAATTCACTATGCCCCACCATCCTGAAGAAGCTGGCTTAAAGAAATGATTGATGGCTTTTTGAGGGCACAGTTATAATGCCAGCTAGGTGCCAAAATCCTATGGAGCTGGAACAATGCCCTTTAAAATATAGTCTGTGGACATTTGAATATATAATTATTTCCAGCTAACATTGATGGGTTCTAGAATGGAAGGGTAGAAATGGGAGCAACGCCTCGCAGTATAAATGATAGTAATCCGCTAACAGCAGTTTTCTGTTCTTGCTTTCTTTCCCTGTTACTTTAAGCTTTACTAGTCTAGAGCTCTTAGTTTTAGAGGGAGAAATGTTTCTGTTAGGGCACACAATAATGATATCATTGAACTAGAAGTGGAAACCACAATCTCTCCACTGTTGGTTCCTCCTGCCACTGAGTCAAAGACATAAAAGGGGATATTATTGTATTAGCTGGAGTTACTAATCCTAAATTTTATGGGAAAATGAATAAGGAGAAGTATGTTTGAAATAATAAAGATAGAGTAGGGTACTTACTGGCACTTATGTGTCTTGTAATAATGAAAAACTACAACACTTCAATTCAGGCAGGACCAGTAACAGCACAGACCACTCAGGAATAAAACTTTGAGTCACCTCGCCAAGTAAAAAACCATGACAAGCTAGGATGGTTTTTGAGGGAAGATGAAATATAGATTGGGTAGTCTTTTCTGTTTTATAGATCCTCAGGAGCATATTCATAGTTTCAGAATAAGAGTATGTCTGTCCACTAGGATGCAGTAGTGTATTAGTCATCATTGCTAAAAGCTCAATATTTCCTAATAGTCTTAAGAGATATATGACCCAGGAATCCTAGGAGGAGATTTAAGATTATCTGATGTAATATGCTATGTGTAAATTGCAATCACCTATGGGAGGCCAGTGGTAACATTTGGTCTAATAGCCATTTTATGATCTGAGATATAGTGCTTGTTTAAACATTTATTTAATATTTTATAGAGTCTGACTTATTTCAGTCCTCATTTAAATTATTTTCTTCTCTAGAAACTATAGATAGATAGATAGATTGATAGATAAAAACATACAGATATTCATCCAGCAGATCTTAGAACATCCTGATGCCTGGGGAGGAAGGGAGTGATTTCTAGTAGCTATACATATATGGATGTAGAATAAAACTGATCCAATATATTCCAATGTATACAATTTATTTGTAGGGATTTTGTAATTTTGTTTGAGATCTGAATTTCCTGAGGTTAATTTTTCAGACTGAATACAGAGATGAAATACTACTTTATCTAGAGTCTATTGTATTATTTTATTGAGCTCCAAAAGTAGGCTATCATCAGTATGATGATATAGTATGGCTGATCAGAGACCTGTGTCTTCTTTCAAAACATAACATGTAATGTTATGGCAGCTGCAGAGAATGAGTTAATATACACTTGAGGTCATAACACAAATGTATATTCAATATCTTTTTGGTTAATTCATTTTGTTCCTGGGTCATTACATTCATATTCATCAGGATGGAAGACGATGCAGTGGCTCATTCAATTACTCTACAGTACTCCTGGGACTAGTGATGACTATGATTGTGACCTTAGCAAAGGTCAACCTTGGCTAATTTCCTGTTTGCTGTTTCCAAATTCAGGGACTCTGCCCACAATTCAAAGGTCCCTGCAGGTGAACCATAAATAAAATATATTAGTTGCACCTCCTTCTTCATCACATGTTTGGAAAATTTATGTTTCCAAGCACTTCTCCCATTAGTTGTGTTGACATAGTCTGTATTGATAATTACAACTTTGCCTTTTTTGCTTCCTTCTGACTTTAGACAATCCAACTGCTTAAACCACCCAAAGGGCTCGATGGTTATTGCTATTAGTGAATGACTGATACTAGACCATTATAGAATTCATGACCTCCTACTTACACTTTTGAGTATGAGGCTTTTTAACCCTATTTTTAAAACAAGTGGTTGCCAATGTCCTGTTTCTGAAACCATGTGAGTGTGACCTACAGATATGAGCACGCACTCTGTTTGTTCCTGACAATGCTTTGGTGTCACATATTCACACATCTGTTCCTAATAGGACTCCAATATGATCGTGTCTAAACAGAAGCACAGGAAAGTGAGTGTTACTAGTTAATGATCTTTTATTTAGTATTAGAAATGTTAATTTTTTAGGTTGGCTGCATATAATACTAACCCAATGAGTTGCCCAATCTACTATTTCCTTTTAACTGGAGAACTATAATATGTGCTTTGGAATCTCAGGTATCAATTTGTGATTCATGTCAAGATGGAGCACATTTAAATACTCTAGGGGCAAATGAACACATGAAATACATAAAATTTAAGAGTTGTTAATGCTATAAGGATGACATATCCAAAGTTTTGTCTTGAGGGAAATGATAAAAATATTAATAAAACTGAAAGCCAAGGGACATTGGGATGCTACTAATTAGGAGGAAGTGATAGTTCAGCCTCAACTGCACTGATATATTTATGCTCTTTGTAGTTGATAAATGGAAGAGAAACAGTGTAATTTATTCACTATAAATTATATGATTAAATAAAAACATGTTTTAAATAAAGCAGTATTAGTTGTGTTAGGAAGCCAGAGACTTTCTTTTGAGTGTTACTTAAAAAAATCTTTTATTAATTTTCATTCAACTGTTGGCAGAATTGGTAGCATACATAAATTAGTCACTTGCTCTTAATCCTCTAAATCTTGAAGTGTGTGGTACCTATCTTTTTTCAAAAAAACTATTTAAACCTTCCTCTGAAATTTAACTTATCTGGCAATGGAATTCAAAAAGCCAAATCAGCAAATATTTGCTGAAGCATTACTGCAAAGCTTGCTTGACAGTGAATTTTAAGAGAATAACTTCCTTGTGTTTTACATTTAGAATCTATCATGACGTTCTTGTGGCAAGTACTTTCTTAATAATAAAATACTTTGGCAAATTTTGAAATTATCTTCACTCCACGGTGTGCATGGAGAAACCATGGGGATAGTTGATCATAAAAAACAATTTGTTGTATTTGATGCATAACTGACTATAATTTCTGAGGATGAGTAGATGCCGTGTGAGAGATCAATCTCAGTAAGCAGCTTATGAATAAATTACCTAAATCTTTTTTTGTTTCTGGATCCTAATGACTCACAGAAGGATGCCATTTTTATGATCCGCTTATTATATGAAGTGCTAAGAAAGCAGAAGAGCAAATTCACTTTATCTCCTCTCCTCCATCTAGACCTATTTCTTAGTATAGTTTCACATCTTGTATATTTTGGTCAGAAACAAAATGTTGATATGAAATAAAATCTAGGCTTCCTGAAACAGTGTGACCATAATTGGTCCTCCACTTGCTTTCTAATTTTATAATAAACCTACTTTGTTCTGGAGAAGATAAAATCAGGGCAAGACCATTACCTTCTGAAATCCTGCAATGGTTTGAATTACCCCTCCAAAAATCATATGAAATGTCACTGCCCTTAAGATGGGGCCCTTATGAGGTGATTAGGCTATGAGGAGGGTTCTTCCCTCATGAAAGGATTGACATTGTTATGGGGGTGAGTTCATTATACACGTATTTCAAGTTCATTCCCATTTTCTCTGGTTCTCTTCTCTCTTGCCCTTCTATTATCATCCATAGGAAGATACTGTATGAAGGCCCTCATCAGATGTCAATGCCATGCATATGGACTTTCCATTGCCTAGAATCCTGGACCTAATAAAACTTTTCATTATAGATTGCCTGGTCTGTGGCACTCTGTTATAACAACCTAAAATAGATTAAGACAAAGCTTACCAGGCTGTGATCACTGTAACATTTAGTTTTCTAAGGCCTGACGTTGGAGCTATGCCATCAACATTTTCTAACTCATTGTTTATAAGGCTGTAAACTAAGAAAAAAGGATTCAGGCATAAATAAGAAAATTGGATCTATGATTATTCTTAATGTTCAGAGAACTCTAATCTATTCTCCTAGGAATTGAAAATAAATTGGCATGTTAAATCATAAAACATTATTGTTTGATGGTGGTTTTAATTTTTCTATCTGGCAAGTAAACAAATTGCCCTGAGTTCATAAAAGTTTAATTCTAAAAATAGTTATATAAAAGTAGTGCAAAACCTCCTTTCTTTTGAAGCTGACTTCTAGTGTATATTCTACTCTTTTTGAAGGCTTCTAAATGTACAGCATACACTTTCATTTAAATTTACAAATCTATTTTAAACTGAGTAATTATGTTTGTAAAATAATTTTATTTATTCATTTATTCATTTATTTGTTATTCTTGAGGATTCATTGAGGGTACAAAGATCCAGGTTACATAAATTGTATTTGTCAGGCAACGTCCCTCTTATTAATTATTTTAAAGGTAATATTTTTCTAGTCTTAATGAAAAAAGTATAAATCACCTTTTGAAGACAGCTTTCCACTGATATTTTTAAAGACAGTTTTGGGGAATCTTTAAGCAGAAAATAAATATGCATTACATAGGTATGACAAAACACTCTATTAGGAATAATGCTTTGATGTGTGCCAGATTGCAAAAACTATTCCTTTAGTCAACAACAATAAAAACATGATAAATAAGAGCTAAATGATATATTCATGCTTAGAAAATGTACTTCATAGAAACATTCACCACTTTACCAGATGTTATATTTTGAAATCTAAGATTTTAATACTTCAGTGAAAATGGAATCCATTTGTAATCTAAAGACCCTTGTTTTAATTGAATATGTTCAAATGTCTTACTGGCTTTCTTAAATTTGAAGGCAACTCATACTTGGTGAACTTCTGACAAAATAGATCATGACTTGTTTCTTACTCCAGGTTCTCTGTGCTCCCCGTCATTTACACACACACACATGTATTCTTGATCTATTTGATATTCTAGCAAAATACTTTAGCATGAGACATATGGACTGTATTATCCACATGTGGATTGTGTTACTCTACATTTTAAAATACGTTGATGATTCTGCACTGCTTAATGTAGAGATTATCTTCTGTGTTCAAATTGAAGACAGGATTTGTGTGTGGCTTATGTCTTGCAGTGGTTCTGGGCCTATTTGTCCTTGAAACCATTCCTCATGCTTCTGCTCTGCTGGCTTCTGCCCTATAGAATGCATTTTCCAACACTGCCTCCTAAAAGTGTTTATCCTGAGGAAGCCCTGGTGGGATCTCTTGGCATGGGCAGGATCTACTGCAATCTATTTTGTAGTTACAGGTCCTGTAGAACAGGCTACATTATAGCACTGATTTCATTGTGACTCTACCCCTTTGTTCTAAAGGTGGTAATAGCATCCCAATGGCTTCCAGGTGGTTCACCATCCCATCTTTGATTCTCAGATTTTCCTTATCTGTGTATCAAATTCTCATATCATATTCACTCTGTTATCAATACTTGCAGTGGGTTCACTATTCCTGGTTAGACTTTGACTGATACACAGTCCTACAACTAGAGTGGTTCCTTGCTTGTACATTGTAATGCTGGATTTCTAAAGGCTCCTTTGGAGAAAAATAGTGTTCTAAATACACATCAAAGGTTTAAAACCCTCAGTCTAAGTGTAAAATACAAATTCTCGAAGAACTTAACACTTTCTAGTCTCTATCCAAGGCCTGATTTGCATTCTTATTCCCAGTTCCTGTCCAAAGTGAACTTCAGGACCTGTAACCATACACTTTCCCCAAATGCTGCCTTTGATGATATTTTTGTCTATTACTGAATATCCTTTCTTCTCAGCCATTTATGCTGAAGTCCTACCCAAATTTTGTGGGCCCACAAATAAATACAGTTGTTCTTCATTATTCACAGACTGCTTATTTGCAAATTTGCCTCCATGCTAAAGTTCGTTTGTATTGCCGATATCAATACTCAGGGCACTTTCACAGGCATTTGCAGACATGGGCAGAATGGTGGAAAAATTTGAGTCTCGAGGCGCTGACATTCCCAGCTGAGGTAGAACAAGGCAGTTTGCTGCCTCCTTATTTTAGCTCTCATGTTGTGAACAGATGTCTTTTTCTCAGTCTACTTAGTACTACTTATTTTTTTCATTTTTGTGCTTTTTGTTGATGATTTCACCACTTAAAATGGCCCACAAGCACAGAGTTGAAGTGTTGTCTACTGTTCCTAAGGGCAAGAAGACTAGGAAATACCTCACAAAGAAATATATGTGTTATGGAAGCTTTCTTCACCGGTGAGTTGTGCGGTGGACCAAGAGTTCAATGTTAAGGAATCAACCATATAGACTAAATAAGGTCTTTAAACAGAAATATATGTGGAACAAGGTTATGTATTGATCAGTTGACAAAAATATTGGAAGAAGATGCTCATAGTAAACTAAACTGTGGCCTCCAAGTCTGTAATGCAGACCAGTACTGGTCTGTGACCTGTTAGGGGTTAGGCTGCACAGCATCACCACCTGCATAATACATGTAATAGGCTTGAATCATCCCCAGACTATGCCCCATCTGTGGAAAAATTCTCTGAAACTAGTTCCTAGTGCCACAAAGATTGGGGACTGCTGCTCTACAAGCAATGGTAAAGTATTGGGAAATTCGGTATTCATTATGACTTCACAGAACGCAACTAACACAAATAAGTAGAAATTTACCGCACTACGCTTCTTAGAAAGCTTTCTCAGATATTTCTTTTTTGTGATTTACCTGGTCTTAATTTCCCATGGCCCTTTATCTGAGTCTCCTTCTGTCTTCTAAGTAACTCATGCTTAAATGTTCAAGACAAGTAATAGTAGTGTCTCCTAACAGAGTTTGGGGAGAAAGCAAATTCGAAATGCAAACCAAGACAAAAGTCGTAAGTAAGTACCCAAAGTCAGTAAGCTGGAGAAGGAATGACAGTGGGGTGTCAAACCACAGGGCCACAAAGAAACATGGAAAACAGATATTTGCAACCAGAAATGAGAGGTCAGAGAAAACAGCAAGTAGGTGGATTCTGTGCAATGCCTCCAAGTGGTATAGTTCTATGCCTGGCTTTTATGTGCACCTTATAAAATGGTTTCAAGAAAAGGGAGCTGCATATATAGGGTCAGATAATAGGAAAATCCCTATCTTATTACTTTTTGGCTTCCATAATGGTGATTTGTGGCTATGTGACCTCCTGGACCATAAACTCAGGATCTAGGTATTGATTGACTGTCTTACAATCACTTGCCATAACCACAATTATTATTTATTGAATAAATACAAGAGAAAAATAGATTATATTATATAATCCATGGATGTAAAAGCTGCAACAACTTGATTATGAGGGAGAAATTTTTATTGCTTAAGATTCAGTTATATGGCTTGCCTTAGCTAGTGGTAGATGCTATAACAAACTGCCATAGACTGGGTGGTTTATAAACAAAAGAAATTTGTTTTTCACAGTTTTAGAGGCTGAAAGTTTGAGATCAGGGTGTCAGTATGGTCAGACAGGTTCTGGTGATGAGGACCTTCTTGTGAGTTGCAGACTGCCTACTCATCATTGTATGCTCACATCGTATGGAAAATGGAGTGAAAGCTGTCCAGGGGTCATTTTATAAGGATACTAATTTCATTCATGAAGCCTCTATCCACATCACCTAATCACCTGCCAAAATCCCCACCTCCCAATGCCATCACATTTGGAGTTAGGAAACGAACGTAATTTTTTTTTGAGGCGGACACAAATATTCAGTGCATTGCATGGCTTATGGATATTTTTCTTTTAATATTTTAAAAACTAGACAAATGGCTGGTGGGATTTTATGTAAATAAAGAATAATATCCTAGCACTGGTATTAAACAACTTATAGTTATTTCATTGATTACAAGTGTTTACATTATTTTTGCAATAAGAGGAATATATTAGACATTTTTAATAGAAACTATGAGCTTAATGTTTATGACATGGACTTTAAATATCATGATTATAAGGAAGTAACATTTTGTTGGTCAATTCATACCTAGCATATTTTTGATACCGGAATTTCTTCTTCTGTGGGTTCTTGGTCTCCGTGATTCAAAGAATGAATCCACAGACCATACAAAAACACCAAAGCTCCTGGCAGAGAGAAAAAAACCCGAGCCAGAGGAAAAAGCTCTCTCTCTCTACTTCTCTCTGTCTCTCCATCTGTCCCCGGGCTCTTTGTCTAGGGGTGTATATAGGTTTATAGGTTCCTTGTATATGAGGCCAAGAAATGAATGGATACAGTCCTTTCCATGGGGGCAAGGTGAATGAGTTCATTAATGAATGAATACAGTCCCTTCCTCTGGGGCAAGGTGAATGAATGTATTAATGAATTGACACAGTCCATTCATGGAAATGAGGCCTGAGAAACTTAGATGAAATTGACCTAGGCATAGGAAATGGGGGGGGTTCCCTATTCAGTTATAAGTGCAAGGGGAAGGAGACACCAAGGTGCCGGTGTCTCCCCAGCAATTGCCTGGCTATTAGAACTTGTGGGGAGGGTCCGCCCCTTGCCTACCCTCCAGCCCCCTGGTTCCTCTGCCGGCTGCCGGCTGCACCAACACTGCAGAGGAAGAGGCAGCAGGTCCTCCAGCTCAGCTCAGCTCAGCTGGCTGGGGTGCCACCTGTCCTGTATCATTTTCTCACATTTTTTGTCATTGGAGAATGTAAAATATTAGCTCTACATGAGAGTTTCAATCTAACAATGATGGTGAATGAAAAGATATTGCATTACATCTTAGTTGGTGTGTATGTCTTATGTGATATACTTGTAACTTAGAGATAATCTAAGTCTGCTTTTTGTAAACTTTTAGGAAATTTATGAAAAAAAATCTAAATTCTAAATATTTGGATAGTAAGTCACTTATTATCCCCAGAAGTTTCTTGGGAAAAAGTATGTGAAATTGACTCGAAAATGATAATCCTCGCAGAAATATATGACCCTGATATAGTTAAACATTAATTGCCTTCTAGTGGTATGTAACTCCATCCACTCTTTTTATTTCTACCTAATTGGTAAAAACTGAAAGTTATAAATTAACCAACTTACAAATTAATTATTTATATCTGGCTACCATTTTCTTGGCCTAACTTTATGGTTTCTCACAGTGGAAAAGCTACAACCATACTCTGAAAGCTTTATTCTAGTATTATCCAGGCTTCAGAAATTACAGTCAGATCTTTTTTCTCAATTGCAACTTCGAAGCGCCCGTTCCATGAAATTGCTGTGCTTAACAGAGTAGAAAGATCTTCTGATGTTCCTTCACTCAAAACTATGATGAGTCTTATTACTGCTTAAATTTGCTGAGGAATGAAAAGGATTGCAAGGTGATGATCTGGAGAAATGATAGAACTAAAAATAGTTTTTACCCTTTATGGAACAGCAACATATGAATTTATTGGGCATTTCTATCAGGCAAACATATGTAGTTGTTTTTTATGGCAGATGTACACGTGTTAGCAAGTTTAACTATATTCTGTTCCACTGAACAGTATTGTCAAATATTTCACTGAATCATAATTATTACTTCTGAAAATTAATCAAAATGTTCCAAGAAAGGCTTCTGCTCACAGAAGAATAGATACAATTATTAAATAACTTAAAGTAGGCTATCAGTTTATTTGCATTTAGATATTCAAAACTCATTTCATAAGAAATTCATCTATCATTGGTCTTAAAGTATACACACACACTTGGAATCATTTTTATTAATGTTTCTTTAGTGATTCTAACAAATAATAATTTTTCGTAGGACATGGAGATAACAAGGATGCAACTCCCCTCTTTCTCTCTTCCTACACAAGAATTTAGCAATAAGGAGAATTCTGCTCTATTGAGAAGTAAACAACAAAATCTTCAACTCACAAGAACATAATAATTGAATCAGGGAACCATAACATTTGTTTAATCCTAGATCAGTCAATAACGTGCTGGTTGAGACAATACCAGAAAAAATACTAACTACTATATTTGAGTCCCATTTTATTTTCATCATCAGATCCACAAATTAGTTGAGTCTGAACTCATCTTCTTCTTCCCTCCTGTGATAATAAATTTTCCCTCCCTTGTCAAAGGCCAATTTCTCTACTTTTTTTTTCATCCTTTCTCCTCTGCTTTTCTTAATTGCATCTTGCTGTAGGTTCAGTTTTTTAATTATGCATATGGTTCATAAATACGATCAGATTCTAACAGACTTTTCCTCCGAAAAGCTCTATTCTGGCTCTAAATTCCTAATCAATAGTCGGCTTAATTTTTCTGATTCTTTTCTTAGTAAATATAATTAAAAAGTTGTCTAAACTCACTGTGTCCATTTGCCTACTTTCTTGTCTATTTCAAATTAACTTTCATCCTCACCACTCTATCTGAAACCTGTTGTCAAGTTGGATCAGCCTTTAAATGATGAAACTCAATTAACGCTTTTCTATTCTCATTTTAATTTCATGAAAATAGTTTCCAACAATTAGCCTTCTTCTTCTTCCTGAAAGCTGTGGCTTCTCTTAGACTCTACGAGTTTACACTCATCTGGATTTCTGGTTTATTTGTCTCATTTTTTTGTTGGATTGTTTACAGGCTGCTTTCAATTTCTCTGTCTCATTTGTTGGCTCCAACTCCAGGATTTTCTAAAGGTTTAGAAAAGATTCCCTAAACCTCTCTGACTTCATTCTCTCATTGGGTGATTTAATTTTATATGGGTCTACTTAATTCTTTATTAGGTGATCCTTTTTGTATGGATTTAAATATCTGTCTAGTGATGTTTCCTAAAATTTTAACTTAGCCAAGACTACTTTTCTAAGATTAATACGCAATTCCTAATTGAAATCTCTGCTTGGATATCTCAAGGATAGTTTATATTTAACCCATAAAAATTTAAGTCTCCATTTTTTCAGTCTTACCCTGTCTTATCTAAAGAAATAAGATCAAGACATACCTATAGCCCTTGACAGAATTCTAGGAGACGTATTTAAGACCCTTCTAATGAAAATCTACTAGCAAAATAAGTAACATTTACTGAGAGCATATTACAGGCTATGCACCACATTATGTTCATTATAAACATTAATAATTTAATCTTAACCATTCAGATATGAAGTATATAGTATTATTCACCTCCTTTTTATAGATGAGAAAATTGCATCAGAAAAAGTTTGAGTGATTTCACTGAAGGGCATATAGCTAGAGTGATGTATCCAGGATTTCAGGACAGACCATACAGTTTCAGAGCTCATATTTTTATAACCATTACGCTATGTCTCAAATTATGATAAAACCATAGAGCACATATTCAGAGCACTTATTATGGGCCAGGCATAGTTGTAAGTGCTTTAGATGTATTGCATCATTTATTGGGAATGCATTTTTATTATGCCTATTTTGTACATCAGGAAACTGCACAGAGAAGTTAAGGAATCTTCCCAAGGCCAATAGAGGCAGAGTTGAAAACTTTTATCTTGAGTGTCCATGCTTTTAATCATGGTGACATACTTTCTTTCAATTGTCCCCAGCTTATACCTGTGAAGTCTGTTTTGATATTTTGCTTGGCTAGGGAGCAAAACAACCAAGCTAAGGTTTTTAGTAAGGAAGACATAGGACGTGGCTCAGCGCCTGTGGCTCAAGCGGCTAAGGCGCCAGCCACATACACCTAAGGTGGCGGGTTCGAATCTCCAGCCCAGGCCCACCAAACAACAATGATGGCTGCAACCAAAAAATGGCCAGGCGTTGTGGCGGGCGCCTGTAGTCCCAGCTACTTGGGAGGCTGAGGCAGGAGACTCGCTTGAGCCCAGGAGTTGGAGGTTGCTATGAGCTGTGATGC
>CAUYQV010015771.1:0-37821 GCA_963574575.1 Galagoides demidoff | reverse complement strand
GCTCTCAAGGGTCCAGAGGAAAGGCTCTTGCCCTTTGTCACTATTGTCATCCTCCAAAGCCAGAAAAAAGGCATCCTTAAACTCTGGAGAGTTTTAGGGAAAAACTCCCTTTGGGGAAAAGATAATTTTTTTTGGTGGGGGGAGGGTAGTACAAGAGATTTATCTAGAAGAGTGAAGAATTCATTTAGAATGCCATGAATTGTCTAAAAAAAATAAGAAAGTTATCAAAGGTATTTGTAATTGTTTTAAATGAATACATCAAGTAATCAAATGATCAGAAGTGTTTATCATAATTGTTTTAAATGAATACATTCTGCTTTGGAACCTTTTTACTTACTGGTAAACTTATGGCCTTGAAAGATAATGTCTTAAGCTCATCATTTTTATGCTACCAAGAGTGAAAAAGGTTATCGAAGGTTATCACCTCAAAACCAGAGGCTCTAGCCTGTAGTAAACTGGTGACGGATGAGGTTGTCAGATTTGGTAGTGGAATACTAGGCAGATTGTTGAATTTTGCATTCTACGACAATCTTTTACATTTTGATAAACCCTTCTCCATTTGGAGATGATTTAAACACACACTTATGAAGCAGATTGAAACTTTTAAAGTTAAAAATTGAAATGAGAAGATTATGTGTACTTCAAAAGCATTTGCTTTTGGGTAATCATCTCTGGAAAAGTAAAACAGAGACTAGAGAAAGTTGAGAAAGCTGAATTTTTGCCCTAATGTCATAATTCACTTATTCTCTAATCTTCTGACTCTCTTAATTCTGTCCAAGTTTCTTGTCACTTGGAAAGGAAGCTCCACACAGGCAGGGATCACGGTTTTTATTTTTAACTGATGTATCCCAATTGCCAACAAAGTGCCTGGCATGTAATAGACTCTCAATTTATATTTATTGAATAAATAAATCCATGAAATAGTATTCATCATAGAAGGTTCTCTGCATTTTGCTTGAATGTTTCATGGGAGGAAAAAAAAAGTGAGACAAAGGAACTTGACCTCCCTGGAAAAAGATTCTTACATAAATCCAGTTTGCTATTGTGGTTGCTTTTCTTTCGTTGCTTATACAACCTTCTGAATCCAAATCGTCTTTGAAACCCATAGCAGTTGACATTTACCAGAGGTAGTAGGATAGCAAATCTCAGTCTTGTTCACCTCCTTTGGTGTGGTCTCACTCCCTGCTCCGACATCGTGGTGAAAAGTTAGGGCTTTGAGTGGTAATATTCACCACTAGTTCTATGACCTTGGCCATGTTATTTAGGGGGTTATATCAAATGAAGACAAGGGTTATATCAACTCAAGGATAAAATGAGACAATTCATATTAAGTTCTTTGTACAGTGTACCACATGGAAAGCCCTCCATAGATGTTCTTCTCAAGTCATGGTTTTTCCCATGGATTTTTCTGTTTTTAAGCATGTACATCAGTTTCCTAGCAGTGCCACAAAGTACCACGAATTAGTGGTTTCGAACAGCAGAAATTTTTCTTCTCATGTTTCTGTAAACTGAAAGACTAAGATCCAGTGTTGGCAGGATCGTGCTCCCTTTCAAACCTAGAAGAAAGAGGTTTTTCTTGTACATACCGCCTTCTGGTGGCTGAGACCTTCCTTGCCTTGTGGCAGCACAGCCCCTACCTCTATCTGTCTTCACATGATATTCGCCTGCGTCTCTTCATGAATTCCCTCAGTGTGTATCTGTGGCCAAATTTTACCCATCTCTATACCTTTAATCCAGGCATATTGAATTAGGCCAACTCTAACGACCTCATTTTCACTTGGTTACCTCTGTAAAGATCTTGTTTCCTAATGAGATTATATTCTGATATCTACGGCCATGCCACCCTGAACATACCCCATCTCATCTGATCTCCAAAGCTAAGCAGGGTCAGGCCTGGTTAGTACTTGGATGGGAGATTACATTCTGAGGTACTGGGTTTTAGGACTTTAATACATTTGTTGGGGGTGGGGAAGAGATGTAATTCAAGCCCTAATAGCATCATTCTCTTTCTCCTCAACTATGTGTGTTTCCTTCCTCAAAGAAGAAGTATATAATACAGCATCAAATTGGGAGTTTTCAGGTTTAAATTCAACTGTGCTACTATCTATACCAAATGAAGTCAAATTCTACAAGCTTGGGTTGCTTCACTGTAAAATAAAATGGCTATATCAGGTGATTCTACCATGTCTTGTACCTCCAAAAGGTCACGTGTATAAGGTCACGTGTGTAATGTGTGGTTGGCCCTTTTTTTCTCAACTATGATGTTTACCTCAACTGTCCTTGATACTCTGTCCATCTTTATGTCTTTGTAACTAATCATAAAGGTTCTGACCATCACACACAGACACACACACACATAGGTAGGTGAGGCAGAATAAATGTTAATTGGCTTGATTTAGCAATTTCACAATACATATGTATATTAAAAAGTCATGTTGTATACCACAAATGCACACAATTTGTATTTGTCAATTTAAAAATAATAATGATAAAAAGAAGAAAGGTTCTGATATATCTCATGGAATTTTCGATCATCTCAATATATGCTTGGAAATCCCACTATCTGAAATGCTGTTTAATGGGTAAATTTTTTTTTTCAAGTGAAAACTTCGTTAGATTTAGTTTGTTGAAATATCTAAAATAATGCCAGGGAGCATTTTTGTGCATATTTTTGTTGTTTTTTTGACTTTTCTAATATTTATAAATAGGCATCATTTGTATTCTAAGCACCCTCCTTTTAGAAATTAGATCCAAGGTATGAGGATTTGTGCTATGTGTCTTTTCTGATTACAGTATAATATGACTTGTGTGAAATTTTCCAAAAGTGAAAGGATTAGGAGGAAATGCAAAATGACAGTAGCCCCCCCGTATATGCAGTTTTGCTTTCTGTGTGTGTGGTCTCAGTTACCAGTAATCAGCCACAATCTGAAATTATTTAAATGGGAAAATCTAGAAATGAACAATTCATATGATTTAAATTGTGTGCCTTCTGATATGTGATGGAATCTTGTGCTGTCCTACTCTGGCCCCTTCAGGACTTACTTGTAGCATCCCCTTGTACAGCATATTAGCGTTGACTACATTACTTCCCCAAGAGAGACTTGGTAGCCATCTTGGTTATCAGATCCACGGTTATAGTATCACCATGCTTATGTTCAAGGAAGCTTTATTTTACTTAATAATGACCTCAAAGCCATATAAATGTGGTAATTCTATGCCTTTGGACATTTACTGGGGATCTTGGAATGTATCCCCCAAGGATAAGGGGGTCTACTGTAAATTCTGCCACTGAATCACAAACTGCTGCCAACTTCCCGCAAGTTGGCTTAGACTACCATTATAGAAGTACTTGAAAGTCTACTCTGGGGCGGCACCTGTGGCTCAAAGGAGTAGGGCACCAGCCCCATATACTGGAGGTGGCGGGTTCAAACTGAACCCAAGTCTACTCTGCCATGGGAAGAAAATTTAAGAAAATAAAAAAGAACTCTGCACCAATTCTGCGATGTCACATGTATACAGTTGACTACTGACAGATTTGGGATAATCGAGTGGCATCTTCCTGGTCTCATCTGAGCACGGCTGCCCTAGGTGTTTACAGAACTATTTCCTTCTCTTTCAGCTTCCTCCATTCTCAAGAGGGAGAAGCGGCTGAGGACAAAGAATGTGCATTTCAGTTGTGTCACCGTGTACTACTTCACCAGGAGGCAAGGCTTCACCAGTGTGCCCAGCCAAGGGGGCAGCACCCTGGGCATGTCCAGCCGCCACAACAGCGTGCGCCAGTACACTCTGGGCGAGTTCGCCAGGGAGCAGGAGAGGCTGCACCGGGAGATGCTGAGAGAACACCTCAGGGAGGAGAAGCTGAACTCCTTAAAACTAAAGGTAAAGAACACAAGAGCTCCCCTTTGGAACCATATCCTATTTATATTCCCAAATCAAACTGGGCGTTTTACATAACAGACTGTATGCTGAAGCTTTTTTTTTTTTTTAAGCAAAAAAATATATTCTCTTCACTGAAAACAATGTGGGAGAATTACCTGACTTTACTTATTCATTCATTCCCTCAATATTTTACTATTGAGTGTTGCTAGATTATATGCCTTATGCATGGACTCAGGCTCACAGGTGACCAAAAATAGATATGGTCCTCTCTCTATAGGACTTAAGAGATTGATAGGAAAGAAAAGTATTAGTGAAGGTGTCATGAGTGATATAAAGGGGAGTTGCGAGGTGTTCCAGATGTGTGTAACAGAGCACTGATGTGGACCGGGGCACAGCAAGAAGAATGAAGTAACCTACTGGAGGCAGGGGTGGGGCTTTGTATATCACTCTAAGGTGTTTATTCCTGTTCATCTTAAAGCTACTGAGAGTTTTAAGCTCAGAGTTGGAGTAGCAGGATAATACGATCCAGATCTTACAATGATGTGAGAATCGTTTGGGGGCCCTAGTCTATGCTGTAATGGGAGGGGAAGGGACATATGGAGTGAGACTAGTTAGAGGGCTATGATAGTAGTCCAGGAGAGAGGTGGCAACTGGTTGGATAGAAATCAGGGGAGATAAAGAGAAGGTGGATAGATGGAGAAATTTGGGAGAGAAAACTGACAGTGTTTAATGACAGGTTGGGTTTACTGGGAAGATTGTCAGCAATGACATCTAAATTTCGGACCAGTAAAACTGAATGGGGTCGTAGGTGATAGTACTATTTGCTATGACAAAGATATAACAAAAATCAGACAAAGACAAACAGGTTGTGAGTGCAGTGTGGATAAATGAGATCATTTTTGGACGTGTGGGATTCGAGGGGATTTTGATTATCAAAATATGTCAGGGAAGTGTCCAGGTGGAGAAACGTGTTGTTGTCCAGCTTTAGAGATTAAGCAGAGGGGAATACAACATAGAATGTCATGTGTTGACTAAAGACAGTCTTCATATTTTATTGGTCCATCACCTTATCAGTACATAGGAAATATTCTCTCCTTATAACCTAATGAGAAAGAAAATCTTCCTTGAGTAATCCAGGGTAGTTAGCATAGGGTCATTAACTACCTGAAGTACCATAGGCCTGTTGTGTTACCTTTACATTTAGGATCCAGTGTAACATCGGTAAGCAGATGTGTGATGTGTATTTCAAAACACCTTGTTTTATGTATTTTGCAATGAATGTATGTGCCTCATTCCCAACTGCACAACAAAGCAATTGCTTAAATTGAGCCGGACACCACCTAGCCTGGAGCACGTCTCAGATTTCCTTTAGCAGCATTTTGGGCAAGATTCACTGAAAGCGTTTTAGTAAGAATCCACTTGTATTGCTGTTGTTTTCACGATTGCTTTGCATGTAGCTCAAGTGAGTGTTAATTCTCGGATTTGTTTCTTAAATCCACCCTCTGCCTTAGTAACCCACTTTAAACCAACACTGTCCCATGTTTACCCAAGGAATGAAGTCATTCTCCAAATTCAAATATTGGTAGAACAGTAGTTATGGCTGCCAATCATGAAGTGATTTTTATTTGTCAGGCATTTAAGCAACATTATTTAATCTAATCCCCACCAAGACCCAGTGGGATAGGTGAATCATTAGAACATGTTTACAGCTGAGAAAAAAGAAGCACAAAGATGTTAACGAACTGGCTCACTCAAGTAGAAAACTGATGATATTATCTTGTTACTTCTAATTCTTAAATTAATTGATTATCCCCTATAGGCGCTGAGAAAGACAATCTTTGTACCTATGGGGAGTCATCCTTTTCTGGGGGTTGGCACTGTGTGCAATGGTTTTTAACATCTGGGAGACTATAATACCATCTGAGAACCAAAAGATTTATTGTGGTGAACTTTGAGACGCATTGTACATGTGATAAATGTTAGGGGAAGCCACAGATCTCCAGCAGCCTTCCCCCATGTTCTACGTATTATAATTTGTACTCAACTACTTCCACATTTTTTTCAAATAAGCTGAACAAGAAAACTAGAAACAGAAAGAGCACTGTACTATTGATTTGTTTTCTAAATTATATTTGGCATGGGATGTTGGAGAGGCTATCATCTGAGCGGACAGCATGTCTCAATTTGTTATTGACAAATGAAAACCATGCGGTTTTCCCCTTTGGTGAAGATGTAAACAAAAAAATATTTGGTTATTATTGCCACTTCCAAATGAATGCCAAGATAATGGGATTCTGGGTGATCTGACCTTCACCTCACTGTACTTAACACTGTTAAGAACCACATGTCACATGAAGTAAAAAAAAAAAAAAAATCACTGCAATGTGGACCAGTTTTTTTAAAAAAAAATCTGAGTGGAATTAATGTAGAAAAAGCACATATTTTAATTATAATTCCTCTAAAATACTAGCTTTTCTGATTTTAAAATGTCATTGACTATACTTATCTGCGATTTAGCTGTCTAAAAACATTAGCTCTCCAAAAATTTCTCTCTGATACTTGAAATTATACTTTTAACTTGACATTTGTTTTGGAATATAAATACCTCTGTGCTAAATAACAAAATTCAGATGCTCCTTGACTTACAATGAGGTTCCATTCCAGTAAATCCATTGTAAATTGAAAATATCCTAATTCAAAATAGCCCTTAATTCACCTAATTCACCAAACAGCATAGCTCAGCCTCGTATTTGCAATGTGCTCAGAACACTCTTATTGTCCCACAGTGGGGGAAACTCATCTGAACACAGTCCGCTGTAGATATCGGCTGTTCACCCTGATGATCACATGTCCACAAAGCTGTGCCGCTGCCTGCCTTGTGAGAGAGTTTTGCTAGACCAGGAAAAAGAGCAAAATTAAAACCATAGTTTTTACTGAATGTATGTTGCTTTTGCATCATCACAAAGTAAAAAAAGAAAAACAATCAAGTCAAACCACAAACCATTGTAAGGCAGAGATTCTTTGTAAGTGAGACTAAGTTAATACCATTACTTTGACTGGGGATTGAGCTGGCAGAGGGGTCATTGGTACAGAAGAATGATCCAAAGAAGAAAGTGAGGACTGCTAAAGACGAACTCACACACTGTGATTTTGCCTGAGCTGGTCCTCAGTGACAGGGAGCTGCCCACTGAGTGAGGAAAGACAACATCTGACCAGACCAGACATTTTCCAAAACCCTCATTATGGAACCAGGAAAACTCATTGAACGTGGAGCTGGATAGTTTTCCTTCTATTTATTTGACAGCCAACAGTCCCAGGACAGTAAGGAGAAGTCTCTGTGTCCGTAGTACCTCGGTGTATTTCTGGAGTGTCTCTACGGGGTTCAAAACAGAGAACCCCTTTATGCAATGGAAACCACCTCCCCCATTAGAGCTTTCATAGAGAAATGTGAGGGAAAGAAGCACATACATCGATGCTTCTAGATATTGCCTTACAAAAATATTTTGAAAATGAAATAAAAATAGCAATTTGGGGTTTTGTTATAAAATTGCCCTAATTTATAATTCATCTTTCCATCAAGTTTTAAATTAGATGTACTGAGAAATAACATATACCATTACATTTGCAGAACAAACATAATTTTATCTGGGAGGTTCAAAAGTGTCTTTTTTTTTGGTGGTGTTGGTATTTCAAACCTTGTCTATAAACAACTAATAGAGAAAGTTGATTGAATAAAATGCATGTTCTTAGAAGAAATAACTAGCTTTAGATTTCTAAATTACAGAGCACAGTTCTTTTTCTCAGTCAAGCCCATTCAAACATGTCAGACTCCTCACAGTAATCAATGTAGTCATCTTAATACTATACTGTTTTCCAAATTAAGTGCTTAGAGTTCATCATGTGCACCACATTGTTGAACAATTACATTAGTCTCTATTCCCATTTTGCATGTATCTGTAAAATGCATCAGGCAGCCATTTGTATGTTGTAAAAGAGCTTTGGCTTCCCAGTCGCCTCTGGGTTCTATCAGACGGGATTCTACTACCTGGTTCTATGAAATTTAGTGTAGCTTTCACAGCTGCCTCAATGTTTGTTTCAAGCACAGTTGTTCTCCTTTCTGAGATCAAGAATCTATTTCCACTCTTTTTATTTTTTTTTTTTTTTTGCAGTTTTTGGCCAGGGCTGGGTTTGAACTCACCACCTCTGGCATATGGGGGGCAGTGCTCTACTCCTTTGAGCCACAGGTGCCGCCCTATTTCCACTCTTGTTACCATTTCCAATAACCTTCCACCGTTACACGCTTCTCTCCGTTTCTCAGTCCTGCTGGCCCTTGAGTAAGGCTTGTTTGTCTATCGTTCTTTCCTCATTGTGGGTGTGGTGGAGGGTTGCCTGATGGCAACTCTTCCTTTAACAATTAATCTTTAAAAAATCTCCATGTAAAATTTCTTCATCCCAAATCTCTGACTTATAACTCTGTTTTTCATTTAGTGACCTACCCATGCAATAGTATAATTCTCCATTTCACCTCCAGCTCTTCTCTTTGTAGCTCTTCAAAAATTGTGATCAATTCTCTAGAGAAAGGTATTAAATTCTCTGAGAGATAACTCACATATAAGAGATCGAGGTTGGTAAGAGGTGCTTGAACTATATCAATTATTAACATTTTTAGATGTGTTTTAAAACTGTTTTCCCATACCATCGTTCTTTAGGAGATGTGTTACAGCTTGCTGTCATGATATTTTTGAACTCTGCTTATGCCTACAGAATCTCTGAGTTAGACTCTGTTGAGCTACTTTACTTTACTCCAGAGCGTACTTGGTGTCAGAGTTTCCTGAATGCATCCCTAAATGGAGGGCCACGGTAACATCACACGGAGAACTTTGATGTGCCACATACCTCCTCTTCCTTGTGCACAACCTATTTTGACAAGTACTGTGCAGAATAACTATTCCTAAGCAAAGTGAGAGAAACCAAGAGGGCAAGCTGCAGCCCTGGACAAAAGCATTACACTTGAGAATATGTTCTTTCAAACTATTTCTGTCTCTTTTAGTTCAAATGGAACAACTAAACACATGTAATCAAATCTTTATTTTCTGTGGGTGCAACAAACATTCATCTTTTCATTCAGGGAATTCTGTTGCACGGATTCCCCTGTTTAAAATGTGAGTGGTGTGCTGGAGCCAGCTTGTTAAAGTTGCTCGTGAAAGTGAATTGTGCACCTCTTTTCCCAGTGGTAGCTGAAAATCAGCTATAAGGGGAATATTTAAACCATGGGGCTTGACAAACATAACAAGTGAGAATTTTTTTTTATAAGAGTGTCTGTTGTTGAATATTTACCAGCATGCTACTCCTGGATTTATCTGGCTAATTAGCTACAACTGAAAGAGATAAGGAAATAAAGGAAACTGGAAGATAAGAGATCTTTTTAAAAAATGTATACATCTTACATATTGATATTATTATCTCTTGTGACTTTTGTGATCACATGTAGGCCAAGGACTCATGATTTCAGGTAGCTGGAATTCTTAGGGGCTAACGAAACAACTGAGCGTTCTTGGTTTGCAAACACATTATTAAGTTGGTTCTATTTCACCACCTGCAATTTTCGGTTAATGAACTGAAAATCAATACCTTATGATTTGACTAGATGTAAAAGTGACATGACTGTTTTTCTTTAGGACCTTAGAGACTAGGTCATTTGTCACACTGCAAAGCCAAGAATTTCTTTTATTAAATACATATACACATCCTATACTTTCCAACCTCTTCCTGCACATTTCTGGAGATCCTGAGCACACAGCTTTTTTTGAAGTAGCCCATCCTATTTATTCAGCTTTAATTGTTAGAAAGCTCTTAGTTACACCTGATTATACATTTTGACCCCAATTCTGCCATGGAAGGCACACAAATTCTTAGAATTTGAAAGCAGTGGTGACAAACATGCAAATATTTGAAGACAGCTTACGGTTCTACGGGTTTCTGTTCTGTAGGCTCAAACATCCCTGGTTCTTTCCCCTAATCTCCTGGGGCATGGCTTGCAGGCCCTTTGTTTCCCTGGTTTCCTTCCTCTAGATATAGTGTCAGTTCTATCCACCTCATGATATGGTACTAGATGTGGACATGGTGCTCCAGATGGCATCTGTGCGGTGTCCAGGAATGTGTTCCGTTGTCCCCTCCCACATTGTGGATGCTCTTCCCGTGAGTACCCACTAAGCTTGCAGTGGCTTTTGGGACCATGATCAATTTGTTTGTTCATATCATGTTGGTAGTAAGTAAAAAAAAAACAAACAAACAAGAAATAAAACAAAAACCAAGCCAACAAATAAAACTTAGGCCTTTTAAGCCAAGTCTGTATTATGATATAAATCAGAATGTTCTAATATTTTCATTGTGAAAATCCCCGTTAGTGCTAGATGTGATCTATAGACTGTGACCAATAACATTTGATTTGATTATAATAAACTCAATCTTCTCTACAGATGTGATAAGCTTGCCTTTTGGGTCCTCATTCAGGTTATGGATTCAAAATTATATTTAGCAAGACAGGGCCAAGTTCAGGTTATGCTCTCAGAGTGGTTATCCTCCAGAGGAAAGGGGGAACCTTCTCTTGCATCACCCCATCATGACCTCCATTAATAAACACCACTTGGGTGGGCCATAGCTGCTAATGGGTGTAGAGATGCCACATACCTCATTCCCGGCCTCATGGATGGTACAGATGAGATTGAGCATCACTGGTTTTAGAGACATTTTCATTGACCAATTAAATAAAAATCTATGTATTCAATCATACTCTTATTCATCAAATAACATTTACTTTTTCCATGTGAAGAAAAGAAGATATTTTCTCAGAAACTGAAAAATTCTCAGAACTAGATTCTTACCTTAGAGATAAGAATAAAGACAAGACCACTGGTTTTCCAACTACAAGGATAGGATTGAGGAACAGGAAACAGAGCCCTACACAATTTATTCCCACTTTTATCTTTGATATGTTGAGGTTGTGCACACAGAGTATTATTTGAAAAGTAGACAATTTCTCTTTAGTGAACCCAAGCAACAGTCTAGTAATCACTGCTCTTCTTTTTCCCATGAACTGAGGCTATTTAAACAATTCTTTCTAGAATAGTCTTGTCTAGAATTAGCCTTTATTTTTTTTAAAAATGTGTTCCCATTTTGATCATTTTTAATTCCTTTCCCCATGATTCTTGACAGATGTTAGACCGAGCAACAATAAATGTAAGCTTTTCCACAGCATAAATTATCGGGGCCTGGGTGTTCTTACTGAAAGCAGTGGAGTCTTTTACTGTCTCTCCACCTTCTTTGCTTTAAATCCTGCCTACGTGTCTGTTCTTCCCTTTCTGTTTTGAAGCTTTTTCTTTTAGGGAGAGACCAGGGAATCAGAATGGGAAGTAAATAATTCCTCTTTGTGTCTTTGCGCCTAGTTCCCTTTTTGACCCATCTATCTTCCATTCCTCCGGCTTCTTCAGTAACTTTCGCTCACTACACTGTATCAGGACTGGTATTTTGTTTCCTGCCCCACAGCACTGAGTGGAGCTGATTTATTTTTTTCCTTCCATGCAATTTTTCTACCATTGCTTTAAAAAATTCTTCTTCTAAACTAGTCTTGCAGTCACATCTTAAGCTTTGGAGTCAAATAAACTCAATCACCATCTAACTAGTTATTTAGCGAGACTTGGCAAATCACCTTCTCTAAGATTCATTTTTCTCAACTATATAATTATACTTTATGAGATTGTTGTGAAAATTAGATGAGATAATTCATAGCTAGGTATTCCTTATGAATTGAGTTAAAATTCTGAGACTTCCTGTCTCTTTAATCCACACATTTGTCTTTGCATAAATATAGCTAATGCCTAATACAAAATAAGCATAAAAGGCCATCTAAGAAATATTAAATGTATAAAAAACAGTATGTGTAGACACACAGGTCATGACTTTAAGAGCACAAGCTACAGAGCCAAATGTCTAGGATTATAACAGGGCACATGACCTCAAATATGCAATTATGGGCAAGTTATTTAGCTCCTGCATATCAGTTTCCTTATCACTTAGACGGATACAATGATGGTATCTACCGCATGAGAATTTTCTGATGCAACATGAGTTAATGCAGGTAAGTGATTAGAACAGTGGCTGGTATACAGATTCAGAAACTGTTATTAACATTGTTATTATCAAGCCATAATCTGTTTCTCCTACCTCTCTTTCATCCCCACCTCCCACCTTCCTTTCTTTCACACACAGACATACATAGAAACAAAAGGAAGTCTGAAGGCCAGGATTATTTGGTAGTCTTCCTAAACCACATTTTCTGTACACTTTCTTCGAGCTCTTGTGGTGGCCATATTTTTGGGAGAGAATGAACACTACTTGAGAAATGAATCAAGTCCTAGATTGAAAGCCTTCATTTGAAAGTTTTGGCTACTATGTGGTTTATTTTGTTTTTTTAATTAAATCATAACTGTGTACATTAATGCATATATGGGATACAATGAGTTGTATATGCAATTTGGAATGCTTATATCAAACCGGTTAACATAGACTTCACCTAACTTACCTAACTGTTGTGTTAAGACATTTATACTCTCTTCTTAATCAATTTGACATGTACCCTTGCAATATGCACAATAGGTGAGGTCCCACCGATTACCCTCCCTCCACCTGGCCTGCCCCCTCCCCTCCCCTCTCCCTTCTCTTCCCTCCTTCATTCTGGGCTATAGCTGTGTTTTACCATTTGTAAGAAAGTGTGGGTGATTATATATTGGTTTCATAATAGTACTGAGTACATTGGATTCTTCCATTCTTGAGATACTTTACTAAGAAGAATATATTCCAGCTCCATCCATGTAAACATAAAAGAGGCAAAGTCTCCATCTTTTTTTATAGCTTCATAACACTGGTGCAATTGGTTAGCGCACAGTACTTATATGTGGTTTATTTTATGAGTGTAGTATCTTTTTAGCTTGTAATCTATCTGTGAGGTACAGGGAAAAGCACATGGAAATAGCAGTTAAGGAATCTGGTTCTGCAAGTTTATCTTGGAGAGGTCACAATTAACTACAATCTCATTAATGCACAAAACAAGGAGGCTGCACTTGATGAACTAAATTCTGAAAATTCAAAGATTCCATTCTGATACAGGAAAAAGACATTTAAAGGTACCGTTCATATCAAGAGAAAATAAATGAACAAAATAACTCTTCTTGCATAAAAGGAGTTAGCAAGAGTAGATGGGATGATCTTGGCAGGCTCCCTGGATTTCTTTGCACTAGATCTTCCAGCATAACGATGTGATTTGGTTCGGGAAAAAATAGAGAGCGTATGGACTTTTTCTCTCCTTGTTTAACATGGGGAAAGGCATTTGGAAATAATCTATGTAGTACTCTGATTCTAAACAGCATTAAAACTCAGTACTTTTGGCCTGGGTTTTAAAGATGCAAATGGACATAGACTGGAGAGGAAGGCTGGAAAAGGGCTCCCAAGAAAGATGTTAGAGAATCAGAGTTTGTCTCAGAGGCTACGTACCATGCCAGAACTGTGAGGGGAGATAAGCTAATTAACTGCTGAACTAGAATATTCCCTTCATTAGAAGGGAGAGAGAGGATATTGAAGCAGGGAAGAGATTAGTGTGAGATTGTGAAAATCTAGATTAGAACCTTAGAACACAAACAGGTTCTCGAGCAAGAGCCAAACAGTATAGCTCTTTATGGAAGAAGAGTTTGGATTCTTAGTTGAATTTTTATTTTTAAATAAAATTGCTTATTAAATTTTGGTATATGGGAGTAAAAGATGCATTTTATTCCTAAGGGCACTTATATTGGAGGTAAACTGAATCTGTAGTTCAAGTTCTTTTGAGATATAGCTGTTTGTTCTTTAAGTCTTAGGTGCCAGTTGTTTGTTCTTATGGCCCTAAAAGTTTTGATTTGGTTGGTAAATGTTTTCTAACATGTTGACTTTTAGATTTCATGTATTCCCTGATAACCATTTTTCAAAAATAGCCCTATTGATACAAAATGGAGATTGTAAAGAAGCGTAAATGTTATGGAACATAGATATTGAGTAGGAAGTATTTAAGTGAATCATACCAGCTAAATTCTGAGTATGGTACATGTGCTATGTCAGAAGCTTACTGAGGCTCATACAGGCAAGCCAAGAATTAAAGAAAACAAATCTAGACCAGGCACTGGCTCACACCTGTAATCTTACACTCTGGGAGACTGAGGCAGGTGGATTACTTGAGCTCAGGAGTACAAGACCAGACTGAGCTAGAGGGAAACCTGTCTCTACTAAAAATAGAAAAAAAAAATAGCCAGGCATCATGGCAGGCTCCTATAGTACCAGCTACTTGGGAGGCTGAGGAAGGAGGATTGCTTGAGCCCAGGAGTTTGAGGTTGCTGTGAGCTATGATGATGCCACAGCCCTCTACCCAGGGCAATAGAGTAAAACTGTCTAAAAAAAAAAAAAAAAAGAAAGAAAAAGAAAGAAAGAAAATAAAAGAAAAGAAATCTAAATGCCACAGAGTCAAAAGATAGGAAAGTGAACATTTTTTTTTGAGACAGAGTCTTCCTATGTTGCCCTTAGTAGAGTGCTATGGTATCACAGCTCACAGCAACCTTAAACTCTTGGGCTTAAGTGATTCTCTTGTCTCAGCCTCTCAAGTAGGTGGGACTATAGGCACCACCACAACACCTGGCTATTTTTGTTGTTGTTGTCGTCGTCATTGTCATTGTTGCTTTAGTAGGCCTGGGCTGTGTTAGAACCTGCCAACCCTGGTATATGTGGCTGGTGCCCCAACCACTGAGCTACAGGTGTACCCAGCCAGCACTTTTTGTTTGTTATTGTAGCTGTACCCATACAGAGGATTACGTACACATTAGTGATCATACACTGAATTCCTTAGAAAATCAGATCTTTATAGATAGGAATATGCAGATTGTTGCTAAATAAGAATTAGCAAAAATAATGACTATAGCAAAAATATGATCCAGTTAGTGAACATCACAGTTTAAACACTTATGCAAAGAAATGCCGAAACAAAGAAAGAAATTTCAGATCACACCAAGAAACAAAACCCAATAAAAGGGTCTGTCTTTGTAAGATCATAGATTTAAGCTCTGAAATATTCAAAATGGCAATTAAGTTGCTTTTGAAACTGCATGTTGGGGATCTTTTGTAATAATATTTTACTGTGTTGTTTCCTCTATGAAAGATCCTCTGCCAGAGGGCCAAATCCAATCTTCTGTTTGTTTTTCAATATATTCCGCTTTGTCCGATTTGAGAGTTTTTCCCAGTAACAAATGTTCTTATCTAAATGGTGGACGTTTTCTTATGAAGATGAGACAATGATGTCTGCTGTCCCCAGAGGATTTTTACTGTATGATAGATAAAAACTTGCTAAGATAACCGAGCAAAATAATAATTACACTTAATGAAGACTAGGACGGAATTCATTTTAAAATGTAAGAATTAAACATAGCTTTTGTATTTAGAACTTTCATGATATTTTCTTGTAACGTGTCTGGATTTATTCCTATGCTGCTCCTCAGAATAGATTTCCTGCCCATATTCAGAAAAAAACTTCTTTATCTAAATGTTTTTTTATGAAGGAAAACATGTGGTGGTATAATAGTAACAAATGCAATACTGATTCAGGGCCTACTGATGGATGAGATTAATTTAGAAAGGAAATCTAAATAGAAGCAGAATAGTCAGGGGTATATGGAACTTGGTTGTTGTGCAGGTAAGTGATTATGCAGGAAGGTATTGCTTTGGGTGAAGGCTGGCATGAACTCCTCCGAGAGCCAAGTTTATTGTTTCAGTTCCTGGTTGCTGAGAGCTTGCTGGCCCTGCTCTCTGTTCCTTGTCTTAGAGAGCACGCTGACCTGATTACTTCGTATCAAGACCTTGTTCTTGGAATGTTCTATAGTATAATCGCGTTTGTAATCCCCGTAGCACAGGGCAGCCCAGCTTTATCTCCTGGTGCTTAGTTTTGTTTGAGCCCAAAAGACAGGGTTGTTATTTCAAGGACATGTTTGTTGAATAAGGTGGCGATGGCTTCCACTAAGAGCTATCACCTTTGAACAAGGACACGTTTATTCCAACACCAGAGCCGCCCATCATGAACTCCGTCTAAAGATAGCTTTCACTGATGGGCATCTGTAACCTTCGGTCTTTTTATACATGGCACTGGCTAAAAGCTCTAACTGTAGCTCCTAACGTTCAGAGGTTAAGAGTTGCAATTAGCAGCCTTCTGTCACCAGTACACTCAAAAGCCTGTCATTTTGATGCCTTTGTTTTCTTTTCTGTGACGTCCCCTACAGAGGAAGATAAAACAGAATGTTCTAACTGACAAACCCTTTGGGGTTATGGGGACACGTGGATATACGCAGTGTAACCATGCGTTCCCACCACTTGTGAATGCCGAGGTTTGGCCCTGCCCCTGCTAAGTCTCCTATCTGCTGCTTTGTGTCTGTAGATGACTAAGAACGGCACTGTGGAATCTGAAGAAGCCAGCACCCTGACGGTGGACGACATTTCTGATGACGACATTGATTTAGACAACACAGAGGTAGACGAGTACTTCTTCCTACAACCCTTGCCAACAAAAAAACGCAGAGCGCTGCTGCGCGCCTCGGGAGTGAAGAAGATTGACGTGGAAGAAAAGCACGAGCTGCGCGCCATACGCCTCTCGCGCGAGGACTGCGGCTGTGACTGCCGCGTGTTTTGCGACCCAGACACGTGCACCTGCAGCCTGGCGGGCATTAAGTGTCAGGTGAGAGTCTGAACAGTAGAGCATGAAACCGAATCCTTTAAGAGTTTGCCAGTCCCTGCTACCCCCTAAAGCGAGTAGTCCTTTTACCTATCACGAAGCTTCCCACGAGTAAAAGACAACTTGGTGGGGAAGCAACATGCATAATTCAGGAAGAGAGAAACACTAATTCGAGAACATTCCCAGGAATGAACAAAATGCTTATACATATACTGTGCGGTGTGAAATGCCAGCCAAGTTGCAGCTTAGTCAATTAAAATTATGTCGTCTTGGATTCAGTTATTCCATGAACTTACTTGACTTTTTACAAATATTCTAGGAGATCATAATGACTCTAACATTTGAAGTTGTACTTTCTGATCCATGCATGGGATCTAAAATGATAAAATTGATTAGAGGTGGTTGGACTATGGAAAAGTCATTAGACAGAGATTTCCAAAAACTAAGCTGTTCTCCTGTCTTTGCTATTTTCTAACTATGTGGAATTGTCAAGTTGGGTAAACTCCCTGGGTTTACTTTCTTCATCTAGGGGTTGGACTAGGTCAAGGATTGGAAAACTGTAAGTTCACAGGCCAAATCCAACCTGCCACCTACCTTTGTGACTAAAGTATTATTGGACTGCAGCCCTGTTATTTTATTTATGTGAGTATACAGTCTGTGATAGCTTTCCTGCTCTTACAGCAGAGTTCACTACTGGGGTTGCTGCAGAGGCTATATGGCACACAGAGCTCAAATATTTACTCTCTTGTGTTTTTCAAACAAACAAACAAACAAAATCCTTTAAAGGTTTACTAGTCTCTGATGATTGGTAACCATATCGGTCTCTGGTCCCCATCCATCCATCTCATCATTGGTGCCTTATAAGTAGTTAGAGATGACTATTTTATGTAGAAACATGGCTTTTTAAATAAGGAAACTCTCTCAGGCAGGCAAAAGAAGACAATTCCTATGAACTAACAGTTGCTCAAGACTGATTCATAGAAAAGAGATTCATGAGTAAAACAACAGCTACATATTGTAGCTCTGAATCTGCAGTTGCTTGGGATAAGGATGATTGTGGTGAATCTACCTACTCCCCTATAGCACAGGAGACTCCCTGCACTCAACAAGATGGCGAGCAGAGGCAGTATGTGACTCATACTGTGGTCTACATATAGGATAATTTGTAGACCTGAGTCAATTAATAAGTATCTTATGAGTATTCTTGGATTGCCCAGAACTCCACCTCTCACCTGAATGAAGAGGTCAATCCGGTAACATTTGTTGAAACCAATCACTCTATCACCAGGTAGCAATCACTCAAATAATTTTGGGATACTGATGCAGTGCACTTTCCTTTTCTTTGAGAAGCTTGTGTCTAATGGAGTGAGGAAAGAAGGGAAAGAGCCAGGACCTTAATATGAATTCACCCATCAGTCACGAGTGTGCATACATTCCACAGCCTGACAGTACACACACAGGGACCCAGGGAAAGAGAAAGTAAACAAGCTAGAGCAAACGACATGAGTGTGTGATACTAGAGTTCGTTTAATAATAAACAAAGAGAAAAGGACACAGCTAACATGAGGAAAGTCATGTAAGTTGGAGTAAAAATAGCATGTGGGAAGTACAGTAAGTTTTCTTCTTTAAAAGTGGGCCTGTGGAGCAGACACTGTGGCTATCACCTGTGGTCCCAGCAACTCAGCAGGCTGAAGCAAAAGGATCGCTTGAGGCCAGGAGTTAGAAACCAGCCTGGTCATCATAACAAAACCCCATCTCAGGGCAGTGCCTATGGCTCAGTGGGTGGGGCGCCGGCCCCATATACCAAGGGTGGTGGGTTTGAACCCAGCCCCGGCCAAACTGCAACAACAACAACAAAAATATCTGGGTGTTGTGGCGGGCACCTGTAGTCCCAGCTACCCGGGAGGCTGAGGCAAGAGAATTGCCTAAGCCCAGGAGTTGGAGGTTGCTGTGAGCTGTGTGACGCCATGGCATTCTACCAAGGGCAATAAAGTAAGACTCTGTATCTACCAAAAAAAAAATCTCTAAAATACAAAAAAGTTTTTAATTACTAGGTTTGTTCGTGGAGTACCAGCTGCTCACGCAGCTGAGAGAGGAAATTCATTGAGTCCAGGAGTTGGAGGCTGTAGTGAGTTATGATCCTTCCACTGCACTCTAGCCTGAGTGACAGAGCAAGACTATCTCATGAAAAAACAAAACAAAATAGTGATAACGTGGGCATGGGAGATGGGATGCAGAAGGAGGAAAATATAGAAGCACTGAAAAAATGGGAGCAGAATTAATGGAATGGGGCGAAGGTGGTGAATGGAGAAAGAAATGAAAACACACACACACTCTACAGGATCAGTCAGCACACCCACAGCCCACTTTAATTTTGAGGATAGAGTTAAAATCTAGTTATGTCTTAGGTTTTAATCTTTCCCTACCTCTTTTGCTCTTTACTTGCAGTTTGTCTGTCCTTTGCTCTGGCATACAGTGCAAGGGAGTAGATTCCTCAATTCCAAGAGTTACTGAAAGGCACTGGATTTGTATTTGGCTTGTAATAGTTCCACCGTGCTAATCTCTGTTCTTCTTTCCAAGGTGGATCGCATGTCTTTCCCATGTGGCTGCACTAAAGAAGGATGTAGTAACACAGCAGGTAGAATCGAATTTAATCCTATCCGTGTTCGGACTCACTTTTTGCACACAATAATGAAACTTGAACTGGAGAAAAACCGAGAGCAGCAAATCCCCATGCTGAACGGTTGCCATGGTGAGATAAGTGCTCACAGTAGTTCCATGGGCCCTGTCGCTCACTCCGTAGAATACTCTATCGCAGACAATTTTGAGATTGAGACTGAACCTCAGGCCGCAGTGCTGCACCTGCAGTCTGCTGAGGAGTTAGATTGCCAAGGAGAGGAGGAAGAGGAGGAGGAGGAGGACGGGAGCAGCTTTTGCAGTGGAGTCACCGATTCTAGCACCCAAAGCTTGGCACCTAGTGAATCAGACGAGGAGGAGGAGGAGGAGGAAGAGGAAGAGGAGGAGGAAGAGGAGGAGGATGACAAAGGAGACAGCTTCGTGGAAGGTTTGGGCACCCATGCCGATGTTGTCCCTCTTCCTTCTGTCCTTTGTTATTCTGATGGCACCGCCATTCACGAAAGCCACGCAAAAAGTGCTTCTTTTTATGCCAACTCTTCAACTCTGTATTACCAAATAGATAGCCACATTCCAGGAACTCCTAACCAGATCTCTGAGAACTATTCTGACAGAGATACTGTCAAAAACGGTACCCTTTCGCTGGTGCCTTACACCATGACCCCAGAGCAATTTGTGGACTATGCCCGACAAGCAGAAGAGGCCTATGGCTCCTCCCACTACCCAGCTGCCAACCCCTCTGTAATCGTTTGCTGCTCCTCTTCTGAAAATGACAGTGGTGTGCCCTGCAATAGCTTATATCCTGAACACAGGTCCAATCACCCTCAAGTGGAATTTCACTCATACTTGAAAGGCCCCTCCCAGGAAGGGTTTGTCTCTACATTGAATGGTGACAGTCACATTTCAGAACACCCTGCTGAAAATTCTTTGAGCCTTGCAGAAAAGAGCAGATTGCACGAAGAGTGCATCAAATCACCCGTGGTTGAGACAGTCCCTGTTTAGTACCTTAAATTATTCTAGGACCAACTCTTCCCCTATTTAAGGCACTGTATTTAATTGGATTTCCTGGGCTCATCCTTGTTTAAACTGAAGACTAAGAAAACTTGGACTGTGGTTCATTTTCCAGACTGTATTTTGTTTTCTCCTTTCTGGCCACATGGCTGTGGCATTGCACAAATACAGTCTCTATGGGGATTTTAAAAGATTTCAGACTGTTTTGATAGAAAATGCTAAATTTTAAAAATGCATATCTCACAGTTGCCTACCTGTCAAACTGTGTGAAACCTGCCAAGCTGTGTAGATCAGAGCTCCAAGTTTTGGATTATCGGGCCTGTGCAAGATGTTAACTAAGACTGGGAAGTGATAAGATTTAGAGTCCTAATTTTCAATATATCTGAAGATGATGGTGACTTTTTAATGTAAAAGTAATTACTGTAAGAAACAGATTTAATTGTTCCATGTGTATTTTATTTATGGTAGTTTAGAAGTCATGTTTTGATGAAAATGAACAGCAGCATGTTCATTCAAACTGATGACACATAGCTAGTACCACAGAGCATGCCCACATGGATTGCATCTGGAATCCGCTCACATTTTTATGATCATGACTGATCAAATTTGCAAATACTTTCTTAAGGGTGAAATAGGCCTTTTTTTTCTTTTCTTTTCTTTTTCTTTTTTCTTTTTTTTTTTTTTTTTTACTATTTTGGACAAATAAATGAGTCTTTCTGTGCAGGTCCTTACACAGTTTTCTCTAATGTTAAGAGTCAGGACAATCCTCTGGGGAGGGTCTAGTTCCCTGCCCTCCCTCCAGTGACTCCAGAGACAGAGGTAGAAGGAATTGCCTTTCTTTTCAAACAGCATCATCTTGGTTCTTAGCTTGGGCAGCACCTTTCAAGTCTACCCCCTATATCAAAATGCACTTTAGTGCCCCTTCTCGGTACCTTGTGTGGGGTGGGGACTGAGAACTCTTTGAGATGAAATATTTAAAAAAATTTTTTTCTAAATATCTTTAACTATTATAAGGTTCATATAACTCATGTAGAGGAATCATCTAATGATACTTAGGAAGGAAAATGACCTGTTTTCCTTCACCACGCTGAGGACCTAACTCAGTAAATGCAGAGGAGGCTGAGGAGCCATGGAAGAGACTCCACCTCAGCAGCCAGCCTTCTCTACAGCGCGATCAACCCAGCTCTACAACATAAGTGTCTCATGAGATTTCCACTTAGTGACTAGCTGATTGAAGGGGGCCTCTACCCAAATACTCAACTAGGCCTTACTTTTCTGAAGCATTTTGATTTGTCTTGCCTGGGACAAATAACAGAACAGTCCAGAATGCATTGTATACTTTCTGATTACCTCATGTTCTCTTATTAAAGGGAACAGATAGAAATAAAACATGCACTCCCCACCTTTAGATTACCTGCACTTGATTCATCGGAGGACTTCTAGGATCTCATTTCCCTGTAAATTTATTTAGGTAACTAAATAGTCTACTCTACCTTTTTCTCAATGCAATATAACTATGCTAATACTTTTCACATTTTTGACCTTCTATTGTTACATCATTTCATGTGTTTTATAACTATTTGAAATGTGGACATGCCTTGCTATTCAGTGACTGCATCACTACTTATTTTTAGACTTGAGTGTTTAGAATTATGGATATAAATATATTGTAGATCTCAATTCCTTACAAAAATAACTTTTATTGAACTTAAAATGCTTGATCTAGAGAAAGTCCTCCAATGGAAATGTTTCTACCAAAACTTGATTTGGGGAAAATGCGTTTTCTTGGCAGCTCTTTCACTGTGCGGTTGGTTCCTACTTCTCTACCCGATCTCTGGGCTCAATGTATAACTATTAAAATTAAAAGAGCTTTGGGTTTGTCTTTATGCTTTATAAATAGCAGTAATAAGGACAGGGATGTTCCTTTCCAATGATTATCACCTTGAGCTAATCAGATTGGGATTTTGCTCAAATCTCAATAGCTATCTGCAAAGTTACAGTTTTTAGTGCTTAATCTCCAATTTTTTCATCCGCTAATACTATCTAAAGAGCAGAGGCCCAAAGAGAAAAGGACAAGAGGCTATTGTTTCTTCTTTCAAGCACAAGGAAGAAGCATGTGTACTCTATGTGCTGGACGAGCTCTTGCAGAATCCACGTGTGAAGCACACTAAAGTTATTCTTGGACCCCAGAGTGTGGGAGAGTGAGGAAGAGCCAACTCTGGCTAGAGCAGAGTTGAAGGGTAGAATGCCAGTTCAGTTTCTGCAAAGATAGACGCTTTAATTTGACTTCAGCTTTACAAAAAGGTTTGAAGACAACTTTTTAATGTTTGACTGGATCTTTGTTTTGTACCTTTGTCTCCAAAAGAATGCTTAAAACAACAGAGCTTTTTCCCTATCTGTCCAATTATGGTAGAAAGTCACTGTTTGACTAAGAAGAATTAACCCTCCCATATTGACAGTTTACATTCCAATTTTTATATACCTAACTATCCCCTAAACATCTCCCCCAAACTACATACACAGGCTACCTATTAAAACGCTCCCATATCCCTAAGACACCCATACAAGCACAGGCACTGCACACCTGTACACACACACACACACAACACACATACACCCCATACACCAGAGAATGACAGATTTTAGGCAATGGCCGGTAATGGGTACTGGGCTTTTCCTGCCCCAGAATCTTTTTGGGTTTTTTAATCTAAAAATGTTGTCTAGAAAGGGGGATAATTTGTAAAGCTATAGTTTGAAAATATCGGGTCAAAGTTGCACATAATGTTAACAATAAAATCATTTCATTGTTACTTCCCTTCCCAGAGAAGCTGAGAGAACATAGTGTTTCATCTGACATTTTTCCCCCATTAATGGCCCTTCTATTCAACAAAAACAGCCCACATGCCAGGAAAGTGCTGCAGTCATTCTGAGCTTTCAAAAATGGGGATCAAGCCAGATACAGCCAGTTAGGATACTTAAGATCTTTATACCAAGACACAATAACCTGTCTGCAGCTGTTGTATTGCCCCCTAACCAAATTGTCCTCGTTTTTTGACACACAGCTTTTTAGTAATTCACTGGCAATTAACAAGCTTCATGCTCCAGTCTGTGTTGTCTTAGCACCAGTCCTATACCTTTAAATGGGGCTTAATTCCCAGATATAATCTTGGCCAAATCAATTTGCAAGTCAAGTGGCTGAAGCAGCTTTCATCTCCGTTGTCACTCTGGATTTCCTTAGAAGAAAGAAGTCAATAAAGGAGATTTACGTGAAATTTTTCTCCCCATCTCTTGATCATCAATTATTAAGACATTGGTAATATCCATTTGTCTCCTATATTTTTGTTGATTGAATAAGATAAGTACTTTTTGAAAGCTCCTCTTTTCTTTATGATAAAATTATATTTTCCCCTTTGTACCAACCACATATACAATGTGAAACTGTTTCCTAGGGTGATAAAATCTTCATAATTATATGTGGCCCCAGCAATACCCATCCACCAAGCCCTAGCTCCCTAAAAAATGATGAGTTCTGGAAGGACGGGTCACAAATTCATCGAGAAGGAAAGAGACATTTCAATTATGTTGTTTAAATCTTTATACTCTAACAGAAAACTAACTCTTGGAAAAATTCTGATTTGGCTACCATTAAACAGGAAACTATAATTTATTCCCTATAAATTAATATGTCACTCGTTCTCAGATTTAAACATTTGTTATTGTTGTACAAGTTTATAACCCCTTGGTCTTGATATTCCAAATTTATGAAGTATCGATGCTCTCTTTCAACAAATATGTATTAACACTTGCTATGCTAGAACAACTGTCCTGGGAAGTCTAAAGAGAGGAAAACCACAAATTCTGAAGGATGACATGAAATCATCAAACCTATTCAGATCCTCTTAATATGTGATTTTATAAAGTGATATTAGAAAAACTGATGTTAACTCTTGCCTAATTAGATGTGAGCTGTAACTGAAAGGATGTTTCTTTTCCTGCAATTAAGGGTACTCACTAGATCCTCTTTCATCCCTCTCTACTCATCTGAAATTTGTGAATTATATCTGGATTCAGCTAGAACTGAATCAAATGAAAAAGAAATTTTCAACTAATTGCTTCTTCCACGTTAACCCTATGTAAATGATGCTAAATTTATACCACCAAACTTCTACCTGACAGTTTCCAAGTGGGTTTGACTTATGCATAACCCTGGAAACATTTCAGGAAACTTTTAAAACAACAATGTGAAAACACAATCACTCTTCTATTTACAAACAGCCTATCAAAATAGCAAAACCCTATCCCAAGTTCCAAAGACATCACCTTGCAGCCGGTGGAAAACAGAGAGGTCATTAAATCCCTTCCCTTTTAGCTGAGTTGAAAACTGACAGGTCAGTAGGTAGAAACTGACACCGTCAGAAGGCAACAAGAGACTGTCTTTTAAAAAGGTGCCAAACTTAATGTCTCTCTTTAAAATGGCATCTGCCTCCTTACTCTCTTAAAAACAGTTTACAGAACCATTGTAATCCGCATATGAAACACCACGGTTAAACTGGAAATACCTTTGTGCTTTCAAAGGCAGGACTTGACTATAATTTGAAAGTGGAATTATCTGTTGTAACCTTACCATTACCAACACCAAAAGTTTAAAGCTTTAATATCCTTTTTAGTTCAAATGCAAATTTGCAACTTCTGATTGCATTACTTTTCCTGAGATGTGCTAACTTGTGCTAGAATAACAGGAATGCCTAAGCCAAAATACTGCAGCTTTGCACAAATAGCTCAGCTTCTCAGATGTTTTCTGTGGCATCAAAAAATTTAATTGGCTTATTTGACTGAAAATTCACTACCATATGGAAGTCTCAGAGTGGGAATAAGAATGGAATATAAGCTTAATAAGTTGTGGTGTCTTTTAGAAACTACACAGAAAAGTTTCAGAATAGATGGGCTAGGTCTTATTACACTAGAAAGGCTGTAACCACAAACAGCAGCCCCAGTCTAGAAGGCGCAGTTAAAACGCACTCACCACCCGTGGAGCGCTCACATTTGCTGACCCACCTGCACATCAATTACATTCTTACCGTCTGTGAGTCATCTGATACTTTAGAAAATATAAAAACATTCTAAAGAAAACATCTTCTAAGAAATTTAAACACATTTTATATTAAAATTACTGATAAGTGACTTGCATTATTGTCACAAGTAAGGTGTGCAAATAAAAGAGCTCTTTTATATTTTACCTGCCAAATCAGTATATTCAATGTTACTGTTTAAAACAGTCACTTCTAAGCTTTACTTTGACTTCTCTCATGGCTTCATGGCTTTTCAAGCTAGACCGTGAGACTTCTTCCCAAACAATGCAGGTGTTTTGTTTTGGTTTTTCTTTTCTCTTCTTCTTCTTCTTTTTTTTTTTTTTTTTTTTTATTGAGACACAGTCTCACTTTGTTACCCTCAGTAGCGTGCTGTAGCGTTGTAGCTCACAGCAATCTCAAACTCTTGGGCTCAAGCAATTCTCTTGCCTTAGCCTCCCTAGCAGCTGGGACTATAGGTGCCCACCACAACCCACAGCTAGTTTTTTGTTTGTTTGTTTGTTTGTTTTTCAGCAGGCCCAGGCCATGTTCTAACCCATCAGCCTGGAGCATGTGGTCGGGATCCTAACCACTGAGCTACGGGCATCTACCTTTTTTTCTTTTCTTTTTTCTATGCTTTGCTTTCCTCTCCTCTCGTCACCCTTCCTCTGTCCTCCTCTACCCCTCCCTTCCCCTTCTCTTCTCTTCTTTTCTTTTCTTTTTTGAGACAAGAGACTCACTCTGTTGGCCTTGGTAGAGTGTGACAACAACCTCAAACTCTTGGGCTCATGCCATCCTCTTGCCTCAGGCCCCCTAGTAGCTGGGACTATAGGTGCCTGCCGTAACACTCTGCTATTTTTTAGGCACAGCGTCTCACTCTTGCTCAGTCTGGTTTCAAACTCCTGAGCTCAGGCAATGAGCCTGAGGCTTCCCAAAGTGCTGGAATTATAGGCATGAGTTTTCTTTCCTAATACAAATTCAAACACGAAAGCATGGTGTGACTGAGTTTTACCTGGAGTCCCCCCACGGGTCTACCTATGTGCTATTTAGCATGCCTTTGGGTTTTCCGAGAGTGATGATCTAGATGGAATTTAGGAAGCAGGAGAGTGCATGTACACAGGTTCAAAGTCCAAACTCCAAAGAGTATGTCTCTTCAGTTCATTTTTTTATATGTACGATTTTCAAAAATCTATTAATATCTGGCCTGGAATTTTAGTAAATATAGATAGCTGCTTGTTGCACCCATGGAAAACGAAGTAACTTCAAAGATTTAAGTCACAGTGACTATTTTCCTTCATTTTAACAAATATATAATTATGCAGAGTAATTACTTTTTTATTTGATGCTTTACACTTGCTTATAATTGAAGAAAAGTCCGTTCCACTGTGTCATCTTATTTCATCTCTCACAAAAGTTCTGGCAGGACTAACGTTTCAAAGGAGTATGATAGAATTTACTTTGGACAACATTGTCTTCAACCTGCTAATGATGTAATTCCTTTCTTTGGATTACTTGTTACCATAGTGATAGGCAAATTAGTTCAATAACTCATTTTAGTGACATGTGTGAGGCCAATTAAATATTTTTAAAATAATGTATATTGATTAGAAAGAGTTAGGAGGAGACGTATTTATGGTGGAAATTAGCCTTGCCTTTGTTTAAGGTAATTTATGGGACCTGATTGAATGGTTTTAGTTGTAATTTTGGAATAGCTTCTTTGTTAGGTATTTCTTTCCTGCCCCTTTTGGCTTTCTCCTAATATTTTTATACGCACATATTGGGATTATCCTAAAAGTTACTTATGAATGACTGTTTGGAAGAAAATTGACTTAAAAAATTCTCTCTTTAAGAATTATGTAGGTGGTTCTATCACTGTAAATCTCCACCAAGTCCTAGAGCCACACTGGGTAAGACCACCCACCCTCTTTCCAGGGGCCTGGCCTCCCAATGGTGGTTTGCTGTTGTCTCTACATAAGGGACTTATGAAAAAAGCATTTACAATTCTAAACTGTGTAGGACAGCTTATCCAATTTTGTTTTGTTCCTCCTTTTCATGCTGGCCACCAACTTTCTTTCCTTAGCCATTCAGAAAGCCACTCATCTTTAAAACAACTTTAAAGATCTATACACATTTTGCAACTTGAGTTAACTATAAAAGAGAAGAGAAGAATAAAATCCATATCTGAATTCTTCTAAAGAGTAAAAACTTAAATATCTAAACAAAGGAAACATATTGTTGCCTGAGTTTTTCTTTTTGTTGAATGTTGAACCATGAGTGATTGAATGTTACCCAAATGATATCTGAACATGAGAACATTTTTAAATTTAATAGTTAGCAAAGACATTTCGTTCATACCACAATCAGATAGAGTCCACCAAAGTTTACTGTTTGAGCTCTGATTTCATTAGGCCCTAGTCATGCCAAACAGTTATCTCAGCATAGTTTAATCTTTTCAGAGATACTCACAATGGCCAACTGTGTGTAAATAACGCAAAGTCTGAGATGCGTCTGTATTCGAATTTCATAGTCCTGAGACAAGGCTTGATCTCCAGAGGTCATGTGGCTCATCCATCTACCTCCAGGGAGGACTGTCACTCAGGCGTGCCCAACAGGATAGATAGCCATCTATTCTTAACGTCTCTAGGGAAGGTGGTTTCCTTGGCAACACAATCCAGCTCTCCTAGGTTTTCTCACAATAAGAAAATATTTTGGCCAGTCTTTGTGGTCCAGGCACCTGGCAACAGTTGTGGGTATTTGGGCCATTAGACTAGGGACTCAAGAGAAGTTGAGTTGCCCCTTATATTTGGTGATTATTACATCGGATGATTCTATAAGTCCCCTAAGAACTCAGATTTTTGAAGAAAGATGTGGGACAGAGACAATGCTCGGTATCATAACCTGCTTTGACAAATGTGGCTATAAAGGGGGGGTTTTGTTGTGATTGTTTGTCAGAAGGTAACATCAGAAAAAGTGACCACTTCAGGGTCCCTTTCCCCAGTGTCAACTCTCAGAGCTAGGATGAAGTGACCTGACTTTTGAACTACTCAATGTCCTGAGAAGTTACACTTGCAAAAAGTAAGCATTTTCTGTATTCTTGCTTTTAAATAAGTACCTTCTCCTTAACCTTTCTCTAACCTAAAATGACAAATCTCAATCCAAAATGTTTCCATTCCTTCTGGGGAATACATGACTCACTGTGAAGAGTCTGGTGGCATATAACGTGATTCCAGAGCATTACTCGGCCACCTTCGATCCCAGCCTTCGTCCTCATGTTATTTAAACAATGGCTGTTTGCTTTCTCAGGGATCAGGAAAATGATTTAAAAGTGTGTCATCCTGACAAGGCCTGTAAACAGAGAGAGGAGTCCTGGAGAACGGTGACTTTTTCCTGATTACATCACCTGCCTCAAGGACTCCATGCAGCTTTCAGAGCCTTTTCCTGTTTACTTAGCGTCCTCAATCAGAGTTCACAAGAACATGAGAGCACCCCAAAATCTATGTTTCCTTTCTCCATGGGATTTTTTTAAAAATCTAGGTACAGCTGCTTATCTCCCCAACTTGGATGCTCTTGTGAAGTGACAGCCACATCAGAGTGGTTGCCCCCCACAAATAACACTTGGGGGAAATGACCCTTTTTGTTAGAAAACAAATGTTATAGAATGCTCATGTGAAGAATGTTGACTAAAATTTGGCCCACGTTTTGACTGATTCTAGGCACCTCTATGGAAATAAGTCTGAGGCGTAGTTTGTGAAACATGTTTCAAAAGTGTTTGATGTATAATAAATGCTAGACATTTACAGTACAGAAATAGTAAAAATAAAAATTAAACCTGTAGATTATAACTCTGTTCCTAAGAACCTCAGCCTTTCTTGTGTCTTAGTAAAGTTGAGCTGCTTTTCTTACTATTATTTTTTATTTTGTTTTGGTTTATTGCATTTCTGGTGTAATAGCCTCTTAAGATAGAACTATTAATACATATGTACTGGTAATGCCTGTTAATGCAGAAAATGGCACTTTGTTATTTCAATGTGTTTTCCTCAGTGTCACAGGGTATATCAATTTGATAAACGGATCATTTGACATTGGTCAAAAATACATCCCCATTTCAAATATATATATTATATCTGCATCAATAATTGGTTGCATAGACAAATGTCACTTTTTGCAGTATCTTTACTTGATCATAGTTTTAGATATTGACTATGTCTCCACTCTCCAGCTGCCATAGAAATTTGATATATTTGCCAATTCTGGTGGACTCCCATGAGCTGGTTCTAGTGATTCTAGGGATAGATCAAATAATCCAAAGGACTTGGGTGTTATCCTTCAGTCTCTATTCAACCATTCAGACATTGGGAATGGTCCTCACACAAGGGAAGTCTTTTGAGAGTATTCGTTTTCTTATTTTGTGTTTTGTTTTTGTTTGTTTGCTTGCTGGCCAAAAAAAAGAAGAAAGTGTAACTTTAAAAACTCAGAAAATCCACTGCTCTGTAAAGCATTTTTTTGGCATTATGATTGATTTTATCTGGCAACTGATTTTTATTACTTTTATTCAATATCGACAGTACTGCAATAGATATTTATTACTGTTATTTTCAATCTAATGACTGAAAATGGTTGAAAGGGATGAAAATCAAACTACAATCTCCACATATAGTCACAGCAAGATGCCATGTTGTACGTCTCACAGTTTCTAGGTTGATTTCTCTTGTGTGTAAGTTATAACATCAAAGATGCCAAAGGGTATATAAAATAAGCTACAATATTATTCAACAGAACTTAACCTGGATCTTATGTTATAATAATTTATTCATATTAGCCGTAGTCCTCTGTATTTATATTTTCAGTATTTATTATGAATGACATGAACATTTGTGTATTTATTGTGGCTTTTTATTGCAGTGTGTATATATATATATATTACAAATAAGCATTTTTAATTCTTAAGTTTCTTTTATTAGTGGCACTTGTATTACGCTGTACTTTTTATTATATATTGTACAATATCTTGTCCATTTGTTTGCAGCAGAGTAAAACCGGTTTCTAAGTTGTATCTGCTGTTGCGTTTTGTGTTCATCCTTTGCGCACCACATCCTGAGCTTCATTGCCTTCTGCCGTCACAGTGATACAGGATTCCACCACTCAGGGTAAGACAGGGAGCCCCCCATTCTCTAGGCCCAGGTGAGCTCAGAGGTCAGACCCCCATTTCCAGGCACAAGCAGACCGCCTTTTTTGGGACACACCCTCCAGGCTCCAATAAGATCACGAATAAAGCAGCCTGTGATGTTTTTTGGGTGGTTCCACCTTGGGTATGAGCACACACCCTAATCCCCTCTCAAGGACAAAGACTATGAAGAACATGATAACCTCACCCTTGTGGAGGAGGAACTACAGCCATTCATTTGTTAATGCGCTCACTAACTTTGAAAAGATGTTTTTCCATCTACCAACTGCTGGCCACGTGTAATTCTCTAGACCTAATACCCCTAGATAAAAGAGCCCACACGGAGACTCTGGGGAGAGTTCTTCAGTTCTTACCCCCTTCCAGAAGCTCTGGTGCTTTTTACATTTTCTGTATTTTTTTTCTAACTTCTAATAAAAGTCCTATCTGACCACTGATCTGTGGTCCATGAGTTCATTCTTCGAATCCCGGAGACCAAGAACCTACTGAAGAGTAAAATTCCAGTATCAACAGCACATAGGAGGGAGCGCTCCCTCCCTCTGTGTATCAGATAATGTGCTTGTGTCTAGTATAAAGCCAGTTCTTGTGAAGTGGTTCATTATATTATCATTTCAAAGCTGCGTTAACCTTGTGATGATCCATCGCTAAGTGAGGATGCTTACCACACTCTACTTTCTCAGCTGTTGAGCCCCTTCATCAAATAATGATGTATAAAGAAACAGGAAGGCCAGAGAGGAACTCCCTGTATCAATGAAATTTAGGAGGATACTTTTACAAAGACAAACCCAATTACTTGTTAGTACAGTGGTTCTTAACCTTCCTAATGCCGTGATATATTTTCATTGTTACAAAGGGATGGCGACCCCCAGGTTGAGAACCTCTGTGTTAGTAGTACCTTTATTTCAACTGCTTAGTAGTATTTCTGTTTTACTTTACTTAAAGCAGAATCCACGTGATTTGATATTTAAAATACATTTGTGCACATTGGTACTCATATCTGCCTATCCATTTAAAGCTGCTGGCTTAAGGTAAGCAAAACTAACTTTTATTGGCAGTGGAAACTTTTTTCCTAATTTCCTATCATGTACAAGACACTGTCTTCAAATGACCTGTTTTCTACCGGAGGACTGGATCTATATTTTTGAAAGTTAAACAATCTGTGATTGTATAATCAGCCTTTTAAATTTAAATTTGATCATGCTACTTATTTCCTTAAAAATCCGAGGTGTTCTAACTCCATTGCCAACAAAATAAAACCCAAGCTCTTTAGAATGTCACACAAGGTCGCCTAAGATCCGGATACAACCAACTTCTCCAGCCTCGTTGCTCATCAAGCAGTCTCTCTTTCCCTCCCATGTTGGTCCTTGCCCACAAAATAGCTTACTCAGGTTTTATCTGCTATTTTATTTATAGCTTACTCCTTCTGCCCAGAACGCGTACTCCACCAACCCACTCTGACAGCACAATTCTAAGGACCATCTACTTATTTTCAAGAAAAAACTCAAACGTCCCTTCTTTTATGTTGCCTTTTCCATTCCCCCGTAAGTCGATCACCTGCTCTTTTATGCCCAATGCAGATACTTATCAGCACCCATTCAGGCCTCACTGTACTCATTTATGCATCTACTCCCTCCTCAGGACTCCCTGTGAACAGAAAACTCATTACTCTCCATGTTCTCAACATCCAGCTTAGTGCCTGAAACATGGTAAATGCTTAAAATACATTTTACTGACAGAATAAACAGGAAAGGTGTCAGCTGCAAGGGGAGGGAGAACTTCAGTTGGGAGGAGTGCTCCATAGTCCACCTGTTATGCCCCAAATTCCCCCAAGTTGCCCCAAAGAGATAGTCCGAGACACACTCCGATGTAAAAGCACAACGAGGTGAGCTTTATTCAAGCCCAGGAAGCCCAGGTCTGGACTCTCCTGGCATGCAAGCCGAGGACAAGCCCGAACCTGGGGTGGGGGAAGTCTTTATGGGGTACAGAAAGCAAGAAGGATAGGGTCGGGTACAAGTATACTTTTGATTGGTGGTTGGTGATTTCATTGGTAAAGGAGGATGTGCATTGGTGGTTGATGATTTCATTAGTAAAGGAGGATTTGGATTGGTACAGGTGAGGGGTGGGGGATTTCTTAACCAGGGCTAGAGGTGGTGTAGCCTAATTAGTTAGTTGAAGGAGAATACCTGAATTTCAAGGAAGTAGAAACCTATTGCCTATTATGGCAGCTATCTGCCTAAGGTGACTAAATCAATGGCTCAATGGCTGTGTAACCAGGGGTGGGGGGAAGCAGCAGGGAGTGGCCCTGAGGGTTTACCTGGTGGTTGGGGTGGAGGGAGGTGGAGGGGTTAGGAACAGAGCTTATGTAGTAGACAAAAAAAAAAAAATGGTGCTGGTCTGGCCCTTACACACCTTATGGAAAAGTTTGGGGAAGGACAAACCAGGACCAAAGGCAAACCTTCCATGCAGGGCAGAAGGAATTTGTTAAGAACAGAAGATTCACTTTCAGGAACACATGATAAATCAGGTGGGGAAAGTAAATTCCAAAATTGCAAAGCTTTAAAGACCAGTCAAAGAGGCTGGCTTGTACATGTATCTTTGGGGAAATAGAAACATTCTGAATATTTTAGAAGAGGAAGTTCATTCAGATAACAGTTATGTTTGCAGTGTGGTGTGTCAGTGCAGCTGTAGCACATAGACAGTTTGGGAGGACGGAGATTAAGGTGACCAGTCCTGCTTTTGGTGGGACAGTCCTGATTTTTTAACGATTTGTCCTGTGTCCAGCGGTGTTTTAAAAAGGTCCTGCGTTTTGGCTCAGTGCCTGTGGCTCAATTGGCTAAGGCGCCAGCCACGTACACCTACGGTGGCGGGTTCGAATCCCCAGCCCGGGCCCGCCAAACAACAATGATGGCTGCAACCAAAAAATGGCTGGGCGTTGTGGCGGGCACCTGTGGTCCCAGCTACTTGGGAGGTGGAGGCTGGAGACTCGCTTGAGCCCAGGAGTTGGAGGTTGCTATGAGCTGTGATGCCATGGCACTCTACTCAGGGGGATAGCTTGAGGCTCTGTCTCAAAAAAAAAGAAAAGAGATATGATGCCATGGCACTCTACGGAGGGTGACAAAGTAAAACTTTGTCTCAATTAAAAAAAAAAAGGGGCAGTACCTGTGTCTCAGTGGGTAGGGTGCCGGCCCCATATACTGAGGGTGGCTGGTTCAAATCTGGCCCTGGCCAAACTGCAACAAAAAAATAGCTGGGTGTTGTGGCAGGTGCCTGTAGTCTCGGCTACTCGGGAGGCCGAGGGAAGAGAATTGCCTAAGCCCAGGAGTTGGAGGTTGCTTTGAGCTGTGACTCCACGGCACTCTACCGAGGGCAAGAAAATGAGACTTGGTCTCAAAAAAAGAAAAAGAAAAAAAAACAACAACTAGTAAAATGAATTGTAATAGCATATTTTGTTTAACCTACAGTGTCTATAGTATTATCATTTTTAACATGTGACCAATAGTAAAAAAATATTAATGAAATAGTTTTGGTATTTTTTCATTTCAAGTACTAGAAATCCCATTAGTATTATATACTTAACAGCATCATCTGAATTTGGAACGACCACAATAACCACATGGCTTGTGGCTGCTGTTTGGGGGAGGGTAGCTTAAGAGCTAGCCTGCCTGCTTTGAGTCCCTTTTGTGCCATTTATTTTTTTTATTTTTTATTTTTTTGAGATAGAGTCTCACTTTTGTTGCCCTTAGTATAGTGCTGTGGTGTCACAGCTCACAGCAGCCTCAAACTCTTGGGATCAAATGATTGTCTTGCCTCAGCTTCCCAAGTAGCTGGGACTATGGGCGCCTGCTACAATGCCCGGCTATTTTTAGAGATGAGGTCTCACTCTGGCTCAGGCTGGTCTTGAACTCGTGAGCTCAGGCAGTCCACCTGCCTCAGCCTCTCAGAGTGCTAGGATTACAGGGGTGAGACCCTGTGCCTAGCCTACCTTTTCGGCCATTTAATTGCTGTGTGATCTTGGGCAAGTTACCTAACTGCAGTGTGTCAGTTTTCGCCTCTGCAAAACAGGAATAATTGTATTAATATAATGGAACCAACTTTATATGGTTGATGTGAAGATTAAATGGGTTCATTTTTGTAAAGTGCTTAGTTCTTTGGCATACGCTAAACACTGTATTTGTTAAATAAGTTGGGATGTTCATCCAGCAGGCCCAAGGGCCCCATGTTGATTTTGTGAGGACAGTTGTTTCTTATCTGCAGTGTTGGTGTTGGTTATCATGAAAAATATGCACAGACCTTTTTTTTTTTTTTCCGCTCATCAGTGTTTGTATAGTTAATGTGTGGCCCAAGACAATTCTTCCAATGTATGGCAGAAAAAAAAAAAAGGTTGGACACCCAGATGATTCTTAAAAACTTTACAAGCTCGGATTCATAAGAGGGAGAGGCCAGTGATGTGTTTGGAAAAACCCAGTTATAGAGTGGCCCTGTGTAGTTACAGGTAGGCCATGCCTATCCCACAGTAGCTCTGCATAATAAATCTAATCTGCTAATTGCTGCAAGGAGGGCCTGCCTTCTGGAAGTGAGAAAGGACAGCACCCTAATGACAGGACAGGTTTCAGTTCCTCAGCAGGTGTGTCCTGAGCATCTGCCTGCCTGGGGCTTGGAACTGTGCTGGGTGGCGTGCAGGAAGGAAAAGCATCCTCAGACATGCACCATCGTAAATTGCGTGACCTCATGTTGGAATGGGAGGTGAGGTCACTTCCAGCACTTGGAGCTTTAAGCAATAGTGCTGCTTATGCAAGAGAAGAAGCAAAGCTGGACCAGTGGCCTCCCATTCCCTCCCTAGAACACTGCCAGCCCCAGCATGGCCAGCTCTCTTTCTCTTGGCGTCAGCTCCCTCTGCTTCCACCTGTTCTCTGCCATGCCATAGCTGCCACAGAGCATCCATTGTGTGCCTAGCACTGTGCTAGGTGCACTGGGGAGCGTGGAATGATCCTTTCCTCAAGAAGCCTTGGTGTCCAGCAGTGGAGACATTGTAGACAGCTAATGATAATAACCTTCAGGATGAAGGAAGGGCTAATTAGAGGCACAAATAGGTGCTGGTGGGGGTGCCTGGTAAAGGGTGATTCATTGTGGTGCGGCCAGGATAGGTCAGGGAAGGCTTCCTGGAAAAGGAGGCAGTTGAGCTGGCTTTAAGGATGGGTCGGGTTTTTATAGCTCTGTGTATGTGTGTATGTGTGTGTGTGAGCTGTGTATGCGTGTGTGTGTGTGTGTGTGTGAGAGAGGGAGAGAGAGAAAATTAGCTGTGCAAAGACAGAAAATATAATGATTTGAAGTCTATAGTCTTAAAATAATTAGAGGAAAGGAGATAAATGAGTTTTATGAATGAGGCAAATTTGAACTGGGCCTCTGGGCAAGGTGGGAAGGGCTTATTTTATTTTATTTATTTATTTATTTATTTTATTTTTTTGAGACAGTGTCTCACTTTATTGCCCTTGGTAGAGTGCTCTGGAGTCATAGCTCACAGCAACCTCAAACTCTTGGGCTGAAGTAATTCTCTTGCCTCAGCCTCCCAAGTAGCTGGGAGTACAGGCACCTGCCCCAACTCCTGCCTATTTTTAGAGATGGTGTCTCACTCTTGCTAAGGCTGGTCTCAGACCTGTGAGCTCAGGCAATCCGCCCACCTTGGCCTCCCAGAGTGCTAGGATTACAGAAGTGAGCCATCGTACCTGGCTAGCTTAATTTAATTGTATTCTTTTATTTTTTTATTTTTATTTTTATTTATTTATTTATTTATTGAAATAGTCTCACTTTATCACCCTCGGTAGAGTACCGTGGTGTCACAGCTCACAGCAACCTCCAGCTCCTGGGCTTAGGCAATTCTCTTGCCTTAGCCTCCTGAGTAGCTGGGACTACAGGTGCCCACCACAACACCCGGCTATTTTTTTGTTGTTGCAGTTTGGCCAAGGCCGGATTTGAACCTGTCACCCTGGGTACATGGGGCCAGCGCCCTACCCACTGAGCCACAGGCACTGCCCTAATTGTATTCTTTTGATTTATTTTTTGGAGACAGAGTCTCACTCTCTTGCCTAGCTAGAGTGGCATGGCATCAGCCTAGCTCACAGTAATCTGGAACTCCTAGGCTCAAGTGATCCTCCTGCCTCACCCTCCTGAGTAGCTGAGACTACAGGCACCAGCCACAACACCTGGCTAATTTTTCTATTTTCAGTAGAGACAGGGTGTCACTCTTGCTCAGAATGGTCTTGAACTCGTGAGCTCAAGTGATCTTCCCGCCTCAGCCTCTCAGGAGGCTAGGATTACGGTTGTGATTCAATTTATTTTAATTTGGATATAGCAAAATTTACATTGTTCATGGAGTAAAATTTTATGGATTTTTGACAAATGCACAGAGTTGTATATTTACTACCACACTCAAGATACAGAAGAGTTCCATTCTCTACACAATTTTCCCCTAGGCCGCCCCTTTGAGCCAACCCCCTCTTTTTCTCCTAAGCTCTTACCCTGGCAACACACTAATCTGTTCTCTACTCCTGTAGTTTTGCCTTTTCAATGTTAAATGGAATAATATAGTTACTTAGCTTTTTGGATCTGGCTTCTTTTCACTCACCGTAATGCCTCTGGGAGTCGTCCCAAGTTGTTATGTATAAATAGTGTGTTCCTTTTTATTGCTGAGTAGTAGTCCTTTGTATGAATGGACTACCAGGGTGTGTGTATCTATCACTAACTGAAGGATGTTTGTGTTGTTTCCAGCCTTACAGCACTTGGTATTATCAGGTTGTTGGTGGCTGGTAGTTTTTCCCCTGCTATTCTGGGTAGTGAAAGGTCATTGTGATTTTAATTTGCATTTCCATGACGCCTAATGATTTTTTTTTTTTTTTTTGAGACAGAGTCTCATTATGTCCCTCTGGGTAGAGTGCCATAGTGTCACAGCTCACAGCAACCTCCAACTCTTGGGCTTAAGCTAAAATGACCAGACGTCCCGCTTTTGGCGGGATAATCCTGATTTTTAACAATTTGTCCTGCACCCCACCTCGTTTTTAAAAAGTCCGATTTTTGGAAAGAATGCACAACAAGCTAGGGAATGTGGGAGAACAGGAAGAGAATATATGGTTTTCGGCTGCCATGTGGCTATTTCACCAGGATATGAGTTTTATATTATTTTTGTTAATTTTATAATGTTAAACTTTAATAATAACAAATAATTGTTGAGAACTGATTATCGAGAACTGCTTATCAAAGTT